>SJJU01070588.1:0-100728 GCA_012932125.1 Conopomorpha cramerella | reverse complement strand
TTCACGCCTTTAATCCCAAAGAGGGGCAGGCAGAGGCACTTGCTAAAGCAAGTACCCACGGTTCACCGAGCGTATTTAACCCAACGTGACAGGGGTGAGCCCATCGCCGTTATAGGGTTCACACACCTTGTGGTGTGCGGGTTTCATCACGATGTTGTCCTTCACAGTACGAGCGTTGCGTTTTGCGTACATAGGCTCTGAAAAAGAGTCCCATTGGTACACGTCCAGTAGCCGGACTCGAACCCGGGACCTCCCGGTTACAAGTCAAGGGTCCGACCAACTGGACCACAGACGCTCTTTTACACATCTTAAACATTAAAAGAATTATACACTAGTACAAATCTATACTATAATAAAATTGTTTAGGGTCCAAAACTGTACACATGAATGATTTTCTCCAGTAGGTACCTACTAAGATATTAAATAGATATTGTGACCTACGAATCGAATGCCACGCGAACGAAGTCATGGTGAAAGCCTATATAAGTACCTACTTATAGGTATTTTTTGACAATTGCTTTGTGAAAGAAATACCTCCGGATACTTTTTCTTCCAGACAGGAAGTATTGAGAAAAAACACGGCGGTTAAATTCTAGTTATATAAAACTTGTAAGTACAGTTAAGGACTGACTGAGCGAAACACTTCCGGCACTTTTTAATTATGTTTCATAACACGTCAATCCAAAGAACACATGATGTATAAAAATACCGATAATAGGCAATTTCAATCATAATAATTGGGACTCGAAATTATTTAGGGTTTGTCAATAATGATGAGTTTCCTTAAAAAAAAAACAACAAAAGAGTGAGTCGAAACAGACAAAGGATGATAGAATAAAGTAGTTGCATCTCTTTCGTTTTCAACTATCTTGACAGATTTATTTCTTAAGAAACATCCTCATTAACCTATAACTTTTACTGTTCTTACCATAAACTTAATAAATGGATAAGTAAGTAATAAATAAAAGCAAATCGGTACGTGAGTGTAGACAATCAGTACGAATAACGAAGTTAATCATGTAACATGGTTCTTACTCGGAAAAAAATGTACGAAATGAAATTGGAGAAGTTGGCAGGTAGGAAGTTGTTAATTAAGAATCGTTATAAGCCATAACGGTAATAATAACTAACCAATTATTAGGGCGTACAGAAATCAGAGCAATATCTTGAAAGTTTCCAAAAAGGCGTAGGTACAGTCAAGCAATGTTCGAGCTTATCATATCCGGCTTTTTCAAAATGGATGGGTAATCAATTTCTCTACAGTATGCGGAAGTGCTACGTTTGTTTTTGTGTGGTTTAGGATTATACCAATCACATAATGATATTATAATTACTTAAAATTACAGGTAGGTAAGTACGGTCGAGTAATAAAATTGTCTGCGGTTCGTTGACACCCGTGTAGCTAAAATAAAGTTATAATAATTGTTACAATGCAATTCACTCAACAGTTTTTGAGTGAAAATGAAACAAACTCATATTCACATTTACAATATAAATTAATAGGTGTACCCCGGCGCGATATTACCCGTTCTTGTGGGAACTTCGAGATAAATTGTGGCTATGTTAATGAGTCAGCTAACTCTATACCAAATTTTATTAAAATCTCTCCTGCCGCCGTTTAGACGTGACAAATATACACATTCAAAAACTTTTTATTATAATTATTAGTAGGATAGTATAATACGCGTCAAGGAAAAAAATGGACCCTTATGTTTAATTAAATTGACATAAATGTCAACCTATTCACATTGCTGATAAATTATCCTGGATAACACAGGAGCATAATTAACTTTTAGAATAATTCTCGGGCTTTAGAGTCAACCCTGATTACTGCCGGAGACACGTGAAAGTAATACATACTACTGTCCTACACCTCTGGACAATATAAGTGGTGCTGATTTCAAAATTATAGTCGTTTGCAGCAATCATTGCATGCCTACCTACGTCTACCTACTGTGAATACCTGGTACCCGTATTATACCGGGTGAAATAGCGCCACAGCCTGAGCTTAATGTACTAGACACCGTAAAGGAGTTAATTAACAATTTATGAGATAGATATGATGATTTATTATTAAAAAAACGAATAGTTGGATGGAATAAAACATACATTACGAAACAACAGTAACAGTTGTTTATTTTTCTTTAGCCTGTTAATTGTGTCGCACTGCTGGGAAAAGGTCGCCCCAACCATCTTCCACTGGTCACGAACCCCTGCTAGGATTCTCTAGTCGCTCTGGGACTCGTGAAGGTCGTCATCTTCGTCTCGGTCTGCCCCTACGACCCCCGCCGTCAGTTCACGACCTACGACCATCTGTCCGATGGCAGACGACAGACATGTCCATCCAGCTCAGTTGTATTGTGACTGCGTTAAATCTATTGCGCGTTCAACTTAAATCCGTGAAACTTTGAAGTTCAATAGCTCAGAAACCGTAAGTTTCTAACGTATGGTTTGTTTACGAAAAACGATCCCCGCGGTAGCAATAGATATCTATGTAATTTTCCGAAACTGACTGCCGCGATTTTTTTCGCTGTATATATTTTTATCGGACACTCGCTGGTGACAACTAAATGTTATCAATCTATATAGCCAGTGAATCACTATACTCGTACCTTTGACTAAATCGGCCCCAAGTGTAGGCCGGCATCCTTTTTTTTAGTTTAGTAGGCAAAAGGCTTTTGCCTTATATAATATAAGCCTTTTACTTATAATTTCAAAACGGGGTAGGCAGAAGCGCTTGCTGACGAAATGCCTGCGTTCATCATATATATTTAACCCAACGTACGTGACAGAGACTGGGATTAACGCCGTTAGGGATTTGGTATGCGCGTTTCATGAAAATGTTTTCCTTGATAAATATATATGTTTGAATTTTAATTCACTGTAAGAGCATTATGTAACGCCGGCGTAGGTCCTAAAAAAGAGTCTTATTGGTACGCGCCTAGTATATAGCCGGAATCCACAACCATCCTATTGCAAGTCCAGGTTAAAGATAACTAGGTTCCAGCCGATCTTGTGTTATAATTACAGTATTCAGAATTATTTTAAAATAATATCAAAGCTTCTGATCATGTACCTAATTACTTACATTTAATATCGCTCTAGCAAAGTGTTTGTGCAAGACTCCATGTATTTAATTGACTCTTAGGTTCTATTAAATTGATTGCATCTTAAGGTGTATATTTTCATCTCCTGTTAGCTTTAGTGATTCCAGTAGGTACTCTAACTGCACAATTTCCTGTATTTGATTAGCTAAATTAAGCGGCTATCTCTGTAACACGAATCTAATAAAGTTTTTATGTTGAGATAAAAATCCATCAAGAACTCTCAGAAACTCAAAGCTCGATTTCTCATAGATATATAAAGTTAGTTTCAACGGAATCAGGCCTAGCGCCAAAGCGGCTACATGTTGCAAAACCCCGAACTAAAATTATTGACTATAGATACTAAAACATATCTACTATACACCTAAAATATAGTTGAGCTACGTGCAAGAGCCCGTGCATACCGAATCGTAAGATCAAAGTGTGTTTGTGTGCGTGCACTCACACCGGCACAGAGGTTACGCTCACATAGACACGGCAAGGAGTATTTACAGGTATACGGTACTATTTGGAGGGAGGTTGAAACGGTGTGGTGAGGGAACAGCGCCGCAGTTTACCGTTGCGAGGCGCGCCGTGCGGCCGACGCTGTAGCAAAGCCTGACACTCCACACCCCAACCCTTGTGTTCAATAGTGCTAAACTACCCTCACAGACACAGTGTTTACGTGATAGGACTGGAGTGATAAAACTATACGTGATTCATGCTTGGTTTTTGTACAATTGGATCGTTTCTGCTTACGTTTAAAAGGTGAGTGATCTTTCTGATGTTTTGTTTTAGTATGCTACTGTTTGGTTTGATATTTTCAATCAAAGACACATTGTGTCCAGTAGTAATATATAGATAGTAAGTATGTATAAATGCTCTTCTTAAGGCGAGATGTAGAGTCGATGTGACTTTATCGTATGAGAAGTAGAATAAACTTTTCTTGTACATGATTCTAATAAGAAAAGAAAAACACATTGCAATTAGAAAATCTTCTCGCTACAGACACAAAACTGTTTAATGTTGCGGCTTTCATAACCAATAAAATAGCCTCTATTTAAGTGTAGTTACATTAGTGTTAGTACCGTGTCGCAAGCAGCAGAACCGTCAAAATCGTGGCAGCGGGCGGCTCAAGTAAAAAGCAGCAACGATTGCTGTGCCACCGCGTTGATGTCTAACGTACGGCGAACGTTACTCCGTACCACGACACACCGCTTCGCCTAGCTCTCGCCCGACACATCGATAGAAACAAATCATACAGTTTTTTACTCGAGTTCATTTCGAAATCGTGCTCACGACTCGTGTCTCACTCACTCACTTTAACTAGGTTCATGTATACATGCCTTTGGTGATTACATTTCAATGTTGATGGCATGCTTGGTATTTTAAGATTCTAAGTACATATCTACATTCACATCTGTAAGTTCTAGTGCTGTGGACAGAATTAACTAGTAAGCCTGTGTGGTATTGGGGCATACATGCACAAATTGTAAGGGTATTGTGGATAAATTATGGTCAACCTATCCCACAATAGGTTTTATGATATTTGGATAGTTATAAAATAGTTAAACTTTATTGAGACTCCGCTTATATTTCCAGAGATGTTTAACTGCAATGTAAGTTTTGTTTATGTAGGTATGAATCATTATTTATAACTTAGTGAATACTTATTAGGAAAAGAGCAAATTAAATTCTAGTTCCAAATGAGTTTTGGCAAATTGAACACAACAAAGCAAGCTAGCACAGACGTGTAATTTACATGTACCCAGTATGTACGTGCACTTTTCAACTTAAACAAAAATAATTACATACCAAAGGAAAAGTCAAGTTGTTTGACAAGTTTATTGATTGACTACCGAGTGGTTAGGGTGCCTGTTGCCTCTAGGACAAAGGTAGCAGATTCGTTTCCCACTTCCGCCATAATACCTATTAGTAAATTGAATCTCTATTCTCGTATTCAGTATTTTTTACTGTTTCATAATTTTGGGATATGTGTCTTGTATTTTTATCCCACTCATTGAGTAAGTCAGAAGAAGAAGATAGAAGTAGTCTGACGTGAGGCTGTCAAATATACTCTTAAAGCTAAAGAACTGTGTACATTTTATTTTTCTCTTCTTTCTCCTAAAAGCTAAAGTATTAGGTATCTCGTTATAGGTATCCGTTTCTCAAATGTTCTGGGATACATTTTCCTTAGAGCTGTATACAAGTCATTCTATGTCCTACGTCTGAAATGCCTAAAATTAAATTTTATATATAAGCTATTTTTCAAACTTAACTTAGCTTCGGCGTTTGTGTTTTCTGAAGTATTCTCATTTGTCTATATTTCTATTTTAAATAATGTTTATAATTAAGATTAATAAGTGTTAATCCACACAAATAATGCATTTGTATTAAATCATACACCGTCGGTAGTTTGTCGTGAATTTTAATATTATTATTTATATTTTATGGATGTCCGCTGACGATTGTCAAAATATTACCACCATTTCCTGAGCAATTGCCGGCGCTTAAGCAAAGGATGCTGGATATGTACCTCAGTGTATGTACTATTTAAGTAATTATTGCTTAATTATTAACAAAACGTATATCGAATTTTACATAACTTGTACCTACTTATATTGAAGTTTCTTGTTTTCACGGTTCTTCTGGCACACAAAAGAAATTCTTCCAAATAATGAACGAGCGTAGGTATAGCCATATTTTAAGCAGACACCCATGAAGATATTCAGCTATTTCAGCCATAACTGTTCATCGTTAATAAAATACTTGTTACTTTTAAAGATAAGTTTTTATTAAATTTTATTTTCGTCAGTTATAAAATGAAAATTACTGTCATTTCAATGTTTCAGCATGGCCCCCCTTGTGCGTGTGATATAAAATTTTTATATTTTTTACGATCAGTGATTTCCTAAATGGCCGACGTTATGTACGAGGGCACTTAATGCAAACACAACGAAATGGGGAATAGCTTGCGCACCGGAAAACGTAATTGGTTATTAAATGCTGACCTTTATAATTTTATTTGCCTGTAAAGAAATAAGTTATGTTTCTGTATGAGATTGGATTATTTCGCTTATCCTGTCGCTTGTGTGATGTTTGTGCTTAATAGCCACCAATATTTGACGTGTGAGATTTAACACAAGATGCTACCAAAATAATTATTGGTATGTCAATCAATAAATTATTTTATAAGCTTACCGTTTCCGATACAATTAAAAACTTCCGACGGGTGGCCCATTGGTATATACATACAACCATGTATTTACACAAATATATATATATATCACTCACATTACTCATTACTAACTAGATATATACAGAACATTCTGACTCATGATAATATAGGTATTTGTCATGGAATGAATGGACTACATTCTATGTCCAGCATCTAGTAAATAGGACGTAGATGAGCAAATTCTTCTAGTATTTTAATACTCAATAATCTTTTTAATGACAAACTCAGATTACATGTTTTGATAATTTTCGTATTCAAGGAACATATTTTTTATGAACGACACCATTTGTGATTAATGAAAGATCGAAATTCAAATAAAACGTACATTTGAATTATCACCTAATAAGTAAATATTCTACAAATTCCTAGCGGACCTTTATAATTAAGTTTTCCTTTTTATGTTAATCAGAGGTGTTCATTCAAAGATTTACATTTGGGACATCGATGTTGCAGATGATGTTCTGTTACCGGTTTAAAGGCAGCACATCAATTTTCTATTCGTGTTTACATCGTTGCCGGCCAGCTATTTAGATACCATAGAATTTTAGAATAAAAAAATAAATAAGTAAAACATTATTATCAAAGACTCTTTTGACGTTCTTGCGCGTGAGGAAATGCCTTTACAATACATGTTATGTAGAGGCACGTTTTCCAAAAAGAAATACCGTTTCATATATATGTACACTATAAACTTTGACCAATGAGGAAAATAATAAATAGATACCTTACAAAAAATATCTATTGAACGCTTTGTCTGATTGTCCTCCAACAGTAGGTATCTATTTATTATTCTCTGAGCAAAAACTGGTTGGCCCGATTACCCTAACTTAACTAAACCTCATTCACACTTATTTGTATCAGAGTTTTGGTCTTTCGTGGCCATACACAGTTAATATTTTTGTATATGTATGTACAAGTACCTACGAATATAATCTGTTGATTTAAACGAAATTACTTAGTACTTATCAGATGCGTTTAAATTACGACGTATCTTCATGCATATTATTATTTAACGTATCCAGTATTAAACTTAAGTATGAGCTTTAAACGGTCTCTGTGACAAGTTTACTTATCAATTTAATACCGATTAAGTTCAACTTCCGTAGTACATTCGCCTGAGTATATTATTACATTGGTACACCTGCATTTAAATACAAAATGAGACAATGAGCAGTCCGATTTCACATAACAAGTTCTGATCCATCAGCAGCGACGCCGCGGACTATAACTGATGGTTCTGCACTTGGGGTCAGAGGCCTCAACATGTGTTATACACAAACCGCTTATTTGTCAGTTGCCAAACAAAAATGCCCTCAAATAGTAAATAATTACACCGACCAACATAGACAAGGGAAATAAATTACGGACAAATTGAAAAATGATGTGTTAGGAAATAGCGTAACAGTTTTCTATGATTAATGGTTAATTGCGTCGAAGGTTCTTTGAGTTTTGTTTGCCTTTTCGATGTGCCTGGAGTTGTTGGTAAGGGTTTACGCTAGCTCGAGAACAACACGCTAATTAGTCGTTCCATTGTAATTGATATAGATACGTTCCGCAGTACTACCGGGAAATATGATTCAATTTCATAGCAATCGATTAGTACCAATTAACTCTACATAGAGTTTGACTACTAATTGCTTACAAATGATGCGAGTTACAATACCTTATGTTAATACGCTTGTGCATGGTGTATAGTGCGTAGGTTGTATTTAAAAATGTTTATAAAAAGTAATTAGCAATTAAGTTTAGCAATTTCTTCGAAATAAATGGAATTGGAGCATAATGGGTTGCCTTGAACCGTGTTTCGGTCGGCGCGATGCGGAAGAGCCGCAGGCGGCGAGGCGAGACCTGCGCCTGCGCAGCCGCCGCCGACTACGGCGCTTGTCCTTGCGCCCGCTACAATTAGTACTGGTAACCTTTGTGCCTTTGCCCCGATCGATGGGGAAAGGTCGCGCCGATCGATAGCCGCACGGTATCTGCGGTCTCTACTGCTATTGTTCAGTTCAATAACAGACTCAGTTGAGGTTGCCCGGTAAAACTATCCAGTTATATTAATAGTAGTATTTTCACATTGAAAAGTCATTTACCTAAAGTCCATAGGAATAGAGCTCTGCTGAACACGAAGAAAATGTTGACGTAGCTATACCAATCCCTCTATACACGAGACATACATTGACCTGTCATGCAAAGTATAGAAATTGCAACACCGACATTCCTATCATTATGCACTTAGAAATTTACCTGACCGCCGCCGCCGCCGCGTCGTCGGCGCATCGCCATGACTAATCCGCCCTAGCTTAGCATGAACATCGAAGATTTACACACTCACACATAGGCGGCTCGTCACCACGTGGCGTACGGACACGCCTCTCATGTTTTTGTGTAGTCAAAACCGCGGAAGTACCGCTAGAAGCGAAGCAACCATCATTCTCGGTTAATGCCCCGAGATCATGCCACAACCTTTAGCAAATTATGCCCTTATTATTAGTTATTTTAATGTACATTTTTAGAATATAATTACATAAGTTCTGAAATTGTACAGCATGTATGTATGTATTCATTGTAACCAGTTAAAACACACACTAATTATTGAATATTAAACTTCGTTTCGATAATATAAAAGTACATGTTACCGGAAAAACATGAAACCACAATCAAATGTAAGGTCGGACAATAATTTCGACGCATCATAACGATCCTTTTGGAATGTTCAACGTTTTTACCAAAGTGGAAGAACTGCGACCGGTATAAAGTTGAATTTTTTGGTTAGATCATATCATTGGCATTATCGACAGTGAGGCGCTATTATATGGACTTCCAAAGCCCCGACATTAAAGGCGACCTCAATTGGGCCATCTGCCAGTAAAATCGAGGGCATTTTTTATGTTCCGTATTTTTGCTTTTGTGGACTCTGAGTTTGCAAGTTACAAGAGGTTTTATTTCGAAACGAGCCGCCAGACCCAACTGCGGCTGCACGCAGCCATGTAAACCCATCTTGTGCATAATATGCTAAACGAAATTGTCGTTAATGATGAATGTAGACCTATTTATTACTTCAATTTATTTTATGTTATTTTTAATTATAAATAAAAAAATAACAAAAATTGTGATACTATCGTTTGAACACACCGTCGCCAGTCGTGCGATTTTACATAATACACATTATTTAGGTTAGAACCACCTATACAATTATGCTAATGAACCTAATACAACAAGTTAGATCCTCTATAATGGAATGTGGTTATAGTTAGGTTCTTTTAGCTTTTCAAGGCTCGGAAAATAGAAATCCCGCTCAGATCTGTCAGTTCTTGAGGTACTAGTAAACTTACACTACTATATATACAATATATCGTTAAATCAGTAAGTTACCACTTTTTTATTGCAATGGAATGGGAAATCCGTTACGTACAGAGTACAACGCTGGGGTTATGTGGGACTCGCACCCACTAAAACCTCACGATAACCACTCACACGTTACTGCCGGGGCCCTCGGAACAACCTGAGCCACTACCTTCAAGGGTGGCCACAGCCATCAATAAGCTACTATCTATTGAACTTCCTGAAACAAGTAGGTTAATATATTTTCTAAACGTAAATGCGAAAGCGTTGATTCTTAATTGTTTTTTATGGGCAATTAATATAGACTAGGTGCAGTGCATCAATCGAGTCTTGGTGAAACTTCTGCAACACGTCAATGTAAATTTTGCAACGATTTACGTCAATTTGAAATCTATTCTCGATTAGTATTCGATTAACATTAGAGGTATTTATTACTGTTTACAGTGCCCTAATGCTAGGCGCATATCATAAACTGAGTGCGTTATATAGCAATTAAAGTAAATAATTGGTTAAGAAAGTGCTTTACAATACTAAAGACATTTGAACTGACTAGTTAGTAGTTAGTAAGACCGCGTTGCCTTTCTCACTGTGAGATGTTAAGCTTAACACTTCCGTGGCTATTCAAGTTAACATCGCCAGATGAGATTGTGTCCACGAAAAGGTTAATGGGATGATAAGCTTATATATATTATATAATATGTAAGTGCCACGTTATACCTGTAGTATGTGAAATGTCTCGTGAGACAGAAAGTCGAGAGTGAGTATAAATGTCGCACCATATTGTAGTTGAAGTAACTTATGTACATATTTACAGGTAAGTACATATTAATAAGAAGAGTGAAATTATTAAAAAAAAACCTCTGGGTGTTTCAATGATTACTCATAACAGGAAAATCACTTAAATTATATTATTAATTCGCGGAAATTACACATAGATAGTTTGCAAAATAAAATTTCATTTAAACTCCATAGTTTAATTAAACAGGTTTGTTTGAAAAACACTCCTTGATAGAGTACCAGTGAAAGTTATTATCGAAGCCGCACATAGTTCCGGTTGTCTTAGATGTTGTCATTAATTAGCGTGTTTCTTTTAACCGCAGACTAAACTGTTATAAAAAAATAAAACCATGACTGATAAATTGTACAGTTGTGCTGTAGAATAAAAGTAAATATTACCTCTTACTTAGCATAATATGCACTCCGCAGTTTTTTTACACGAAAATGCGTTCTTAAATATGTACAAGAATTGGAAACATGATGTCCTAACCACTATACACTAACCAGGTATTTTTTAAAATAAAAATGTAAACATTTATTTTTAACAAAAAAAGAAAAAATTGAGGACTAGTGCTTGAATAGTCTCCTATTAAGAATAGGGGGGCTACATTTGACATATAACTCCTACATCCGAAATTACAGAATTGTGGTGGAATTTTCGACAGATTGATAGGTCATAAAAACATGTGGTACTAAAAAAACGGTAATATAATAAGTTCCTTACCTCAAATTTGAAATGTATTACATCTATCGTTATTTTCCCACGTAAGCGCATAAAATATGCTAAATTTTATTCTTAGACGTATTTCTATCTACATAACTATGTAATCTACGAAATTGATCCTTAATATTTAATTGACAGTGATTAATACATACTGCATATCATTATGCTTATTTTTGTTTATAATATTTTATTGTGGAATCGACTGTGACAGTTATTATTTTAAAGAATTTCAGTTACAGAAAATACATATCACTTAGACAATACATACAAAAACGTAGCATTTTTCGTGTGTTTCTAATATATATTAATAATTTAATGCATTAAAGTTTATACATTATACAGTTATTCGCGTGGAACAGTAACAAATCTCCATCCAACTAAACTTTAGCCTTTTTAATACCTATTAGTAAGGATATGTTAAAGTTACTTACTTCATGATAAAATAAATAATAAATTAACTGATAGATTAGAATAACGACAGAAATACAATCGCAAAATAAATGGATAAAGCTCAACATGAATATCTTAATATTTACAGACAGGCCACATTTGTATATACTATAGAAAAAAAATCCGTATTCTGGCACTATCTACACTTACTTAATTTCCTAAAATGAACAATTTATTAGTTTCTTTTAAGTATTACAACAACTGTGTTTTATTCATGAGAAAGTGAAGAATCTTGTCCTTGTATAAATTATAATAGCTACATCGTATATTTAAAATTAATGTTTGGTAGTGTTATAAAGGTGTCACCAAGCGAGTTACGCTTTGAAATGTGGATTATGAATTCAAAAACTTACCCACCTATCTAGAAATTTGCATCTTAAAAGTTGTTTGCATATTTTGTTACGAAGTTAAAATATTTGCTACTGCAGCACTATTAGTTGCATGTTGATCTTATGTATGTTCGAATACTGAAAACCATGTATTCTTAATAACTAACACTGTAGTTATAAAGGTATACTATATGTACCTTGTGTTTTGGAAAAACGGTGAACAAGCGTTTGAACACCATTGTACCATAATTTTTAGTTAAGTCAAGCTAAAGTTTATAATAATTGTTATAATTAGGAGACGCCATGTCAACTTAATCCGGTTTTTATAACGTAGCTTTTTTTACGTAGATTTTGTAAAACGAATTGGTATATCCCTAACTCGAACCTACAATCCGTGTACCATCACCAACAAAAAGTTTATTATTTGAGAAAAACTTTAATGTTGGAGTTATGGTTTTGAAACTAGGCGAATCGCGGGGAAGCCACTAGTTAGACATATGTAGATTTCTAGTGATCAATGAGATCACTTCTGAGTCAGATTTTTTACAATATTTCGCATACCACCGTCAAGTTCTGCGTAAGTCGCTATTTTCATACGTTTTCATGTTTGACATAAAGTCGCAATGGATGGACCACATATTAAGTTTAACGTTGTTATGCTAATTATGTGTGGCATTAGTGTCTGTGGTCAGAGGTTGTATGTGGGCGACAATGCTGGCTGCTGCATTTTTGACTAAACTTTCTTTTTGTCTAGACTCTAGACTTCCATGTTAGATGCGCCAGAAAAGCTGTTCTTTTGGTTTCTTCGCGATTTCTGCAGAGGAATTTCGTTCTAGAATATGACATTATATTTTTAAACTAATCTGTATCTAATGAAAATCTTGTTACAGTGTTAATCAAATCCTCGGAAACGGCTGAACCGATTTTTATAATTTTACTAGTGGACCCGACAGACGCTGTCTTTTCTTAACTATTAACATGAATATAAAATTAGTTTAACCTCCAGGGTGGCCTGTGCTGCGCAGCAGTGTATGTTATTTTTTTCTTTCATAAGAACCTTCTATTGTCATTAATAAAAACAAAAAAAATAGAATTAGAAATCAATCCAACCGTTCCGGAGTTATGCGGTTACCAACGCGTTTTGCGATACATTTTTATATTATAGATTGTATATATTTGATAGGTCCGAAAATTGTTTGTAAACAATTTTTTTATTGAATAATGATGTGGGTTGCACTACGGATAGTGGTGTCAAAATAATCATCATTCTCTCACCTACTATCAATCCCTAAAACTAGTAAAATTCAAAAACGTTTACCGGGAAAATTAATCTTATACTTAATGTAATTTGGAAAATAGTTCAGTCCTACAAATTAAATATCAAGAAAACCAAAGTTACTCATTGTCTAACTAACGCTCAGTTTTATTTACAATTACAATGACGGGTTTTAAAAAAATACTAATCTATGTATTTTGTAATGTATATATTCCATTATTACACTGTAGGTATATAAATATGATTACATTTAGTTATTACGTAGTTATCTGTAATATGCAAAGCACTCTATGTAATAATATTTTGTAGGAGTGTGAGAGGTTGAAGCTAGACGCTGTTTTATTGTCGTTTGGAGCCGAACAGTAGAAATATATTACTATAATGATACCTATTACTATGTCGTAATGTTTAGTGCTGAGCCAATATTGGTTAATGCAATATAATACTTTACCTATATATAGTTAGTAATAAGCAAGTGAATGATTATCTTAAAGCATGTAAAATGTAAACTATCAAAAGCCGCATTGGGCCGCGGGTACTAAAATAATCTATACTTATAAAGCAAACATAAATGTTAAACATTATATAGGAATTTTCCTCATGCAATCGGCATCTTGAAACTAACAAGTGTTGTTGTCACGTGTCGTCGTGGTGGATGCGCCGGCGCACCGAGCCGGCGACCAATTAAACGGGTTGCTAATAAAAGTGAAATCGGATCGAGTGCAAGCGACATGCTGTGCCCGCCACGCAACCGTCTGCCTATAGTCTAGTCTAGACTAACATATTACCACCGGCAAGATACGTAGGTACATACACTAATAACCCCCTAACTCACATATTGGACATTAATCTTAAACGTCGTCTAAATACTGTATTTATTTCCTTACTATATTCTAACTTATTCGATCGAATCTAAACTGAACTGATCACTTTTTAATGCATTCGACAGATTAAATCTGCTTTTTAATTCAGCCTGTATGGATATTAATTGGTGTTCGTCTTTCTTAAAGTTATTTAGGCGATAATTTCTTACTTCTCGTAAGTGGTTTGGACATGTTCATGTCTTTTTTTTGTACTTATTAAAATTATTTTCTATACCTACAGGTTTAAAATGTCTAGTCTCTGTATAGAGAGCCAAGTCGGTAATGACATTATTACGGTACTTTTTACATTATATATAGAGAAAGGGTAGACAGACACAAATGCTAATTTGATATTGGAGCAAGCAACTTATGCTCTACCAAAAGTAGAGTCCCCCACTGAACAATTCATCAAATTACTTTGCTCTTAAAGTAATTTGAAGAACTCTACAATCTAGTTTATGTTTGAGTAGGTAGCTGAATGTAACATTCCTGCTACACTTAATACTTCTTCACTACAAGAAGTACCTACCTAGTCTATATTTATTTCTGTGGTGCAATAGTACTCTTGTAAGCGCGAAACGCTTAACTAAATAAATGTTTGTCAATCAATCAATCATGCTAGAAGAAGAATAGAAAAACTTTAAACTTTATATTTAAGAATAATCCTTCGATTTAGTAGTATGAGTGTTTATAAATAAAGTCTAGACTTAAAATAACCACCTCGGCATCACGGGTTGTTTGTCAGGATAAACTTGATTATATGTTAATGTTTATTTCGAACTATATACTTTCCGCGCAATTCATTATTATTATTATTATTAAGTAATCTAAGTATATATATGTACCTCTGTACACGATGTACATACACACATGCACATTAGGTGTCAAGCGAGTTATCATTGATAATTTTCTCCAATCCACCGTCGGAAACCCCAAGTGTTAGGTGTTGCTTATGTCACCAATATACGTATCTATATACATATAACCTTTACTATAATGTTTCCTTCTAAAGTAAAGTGCCTCTTCCTACCTACCCCGCTTTGGGATTAAAAGGCGTGAAGTGTATTTTATTTTTTATAATCTGTAATGAACTGAACAACTGTCAGAATTCCCATTTAAGCTAAAACATGGTTCGTATTTGGGTAATTTTTCTATTTTTAATTACTTTTAATTATTTTATATTTAAAATTTGCACGAGTGCAATTCTGATTCTAATTGCTTCCTTACTATATTATACATATGTCGGCCCCGGAAAATAAAACGATAATTACAAAAATGCAACTTTTCAGGAGACATAAAAAACGTGTTTTTTTGCAGTTAAAGGTTTTTTTTTGTATATTTATTACAAATAATTTAATAAAACATGCCTTTATTTGGTTTTCCAATAAAACTGTAATATGGCAATCGACATTACTTTATTCAATTAAGAGAACATAATGGAATGACTGTTTGTCATACTATCAAATAAGAATAAATTTATGTAATGTTATATTAAAATTTAATTCTCGAAATTTGTGGCAAGAGTCTACAAATACTACGATAACATTTTGTAACTTCGTATATAAACTGTACAGATATCCACAAAAAATTATACAATCTCAAATGGTCAATGGCATAACACTGAAACTAAGATATTGGCACCGGGTATAATCAAAGACAAGCTCGAGCTTACATTTGTTATTTTACTCGACGTTTCGACGCAGTTGCATGCGTCGTGCTCACGAGTGTCTATGATTATATTCGCGCCTATATACCCGGTGAACAATATTGAGTTATAAGATATTGGCAGTTGTCATTTTATTCTGCCGGGACGGCGATTTAAACCTTCATCTCACTCTATTAAAGAAGACCGTGGTTTTAAAGATATAATAAGCAATACATAGGGACAGACAGCTGGAAGCGACTTTGTTTTTACTATGTACCTAGTGATGTTCCCAATTGCACTGTTAATTTCGGTTTTTTCAAAGAAAAATATTGGGTTAGGTTAGGTCTCACCGTACCGGTAAGACTACCGGAATTAATATAACGAATTAAGACTAATTGGTTATATTTTGTTTGTTTAACATACTTAATTGTTAAATATACTTAATAACATACTTGTTCCATGGGGTAGCTTTTATCAAAGTCTCTCAATTAATATTCAGGGAATCATTACATTACTGTGTTTTTGTTTGTATCTTATTCAGTTATTTAAAATTGTGTGGATAACAAACTTTGTAATGATTAGGTGTACATTTAGTAAGTAATAATCACATTTGCATTTGCATATGATCGCGGGACAGTCGGCTATTTGTCATAAACAATTTCTACTTCTAACAAATTACGTATATTAACATAACCTCCTAATTGCCGGCTCGCGGTACGAACATGCTGATAGGTGATTTCGTTTAATCAGAAATTAATAATTGAAACTTGTAGTTAATTTATATATCTATCTACATATTTCAGTACTTGAAAAACCACCTCTTTGGTGTAAACCAATGATAGTGAACGAAACATGTATGATGATGTAGAGAAAAGAACCAGAAGGGTATTTTTAATTGTTATAGTTGGTTTTTTCGGACATAACTTCGTATTTTTGTTAATGAGGCATTTGAAGTGCCCAGGGTTATTTGTTTATAATTACCAACAAATCAATTGCTAAATATTTATAATAGATTTTTTATCACTCCAGATGAAAATTGTAAGTATCAACCTACTTAAATATATATATTTTGATCGATTTCTTAGATTACAGTTTGGTTGTAACAAAACCTTGATTGTTTTGTTGCAATAGCAATGACAAATTTTATCTACAAGCAATCTTATCAATGCCTATTTCGGTTTCTCTAAATACGTAGTTAGATTGAGTGTCGTTGATAATTTGATATCTATATTAGTTATTTTTGTCTTATTTATGTGTCATTTTACTCGAACAATCATTATGAAACACATTATAAAATAGCGCCTAATGCCTAGTTAATAAATAACCCGTATACCACAGCGTGTGTGAATCTTATAACGACGATGGGCTCACCCCCTATCACGTTGAGTTAAATACGCTTAGTGAACCGTGATAATGACCAACACAATTGGAATAAAAGGCGATAATACAATTATCCGCTTAATTCACAATGTATTACGTTACTGTTATACTGAATACCTGAACAAAATATGTAGTTATCATTGCGCATATTAGATAAATTTCTAACGAATTAACGCCCGACCTACAATCGCTTCCTAATCTCTGAGTTGGTGAACTAGTTTCCAAGCATTTAATTGGCTGTTTTCGTGGTCATTCGCAGAGGTTATTTGTAAGACCATTCCGTACTATGAGCTCAATAGGAAAACAATTTAAACTTTGTGCGCCGACGAGATGAGATAGCGCTATACAAGGCGCTTATTGTTGTTTCAACTTGCAGTCTAGTTGATTCTAAACTGTTCAAATATAAGATAACTTAGTACGGGGCCTGATCCGGCGCGCCCACGCCAGCAAGTGACCACAATGCGACACAATCGGGGTATGATCACCCAACACCACTGAGGTATTATACTGACAATATGACGTATACAGTTTGGAGGCAGCTTAGAACGTGCGGTCATACCCAATAGCTACAGCTCAGCATAACGAATGCTGGATATCATAAAATGTTTCAGATTGAGCTTTTGTTCAAGTAACAAATTGTAATACCTCTTTTTTTAGTATTTTTGCCTCATTGTTCCACAAGTAAGTAAGCAAGAAGAAAGTTTTTGTCAATCTATAACGGACACGCGGAATTGCCTCTAATTTTGTTTTAACTTTTATTTTTATTTTGTTGTTCACTAAAGGCTAATAAAAACTCGATTCCTAATAAGATTTCCTCGCGATATCGATAGTGATGTCATGTATGGTAGTGGATTAGCAAGTTTGTCTAACGGTTTGTAACTTAACACTACTTATGTTTTGATTTCTGTTTAAAATATTTTCTATTCCATTTTACAACGAAATAGTATTTACATTCCAAAATATTAAAAAAATACTCATTTTGGCCCCCGCTGTGTAATTCAAATTAGTGCTTGATCCACAATTTGAATTATTCATTTAACCAAATTGGTTACAATAAAGACATATTATACTCGTCGGTATTACTTAAAAAAATGTTTTATTCTTAAAAAACAAATTCTCTAAGGTTTCTTTTTATCGATTCAGTTCGTAAAAGAATGTTAAGTCTGATAAACTGTTTATTTTGTCTTTGTCTTTCCGTGTCCCAGTTTAATTTTTTTTGCTTGAAAACTTCGGTACCACGTGTAAATAATCTTTTATAGTCTTGTTGTTTTCTGAGCAATGAAGTTTTTATATAAGAATTCAGAATAGTAGCTAGTAGGCGAAAATTCTTTTTTTTAATGAGAAAAGTTTGTATAGGTAATAATTTAGATAGCTTTTTCATATGTATGTATACTTCAATTTCTTACAATATTATAATTTTGTTGTAGGTAATTATGCATCTCTAACTTCTAAGTTTTTGTTCCACGAAAATAATATTCAATCACTTATTTCTACAAGAAAATTTATAGGCAAGTACAAAACGATTCACGTAGATAACTCCTAATCCTTTCATTTCACTTGTAAGTACATAATTTCATTATGCACCTTAAGTACTTATCTAATTAATATCTTCTTGGTTTTGGTCACAATGATATGTACAGTAAACACAGCTTCATAGCATTCTCTAGGCTTTGCATATCAGTTTATAATGGTGTGCATATATGTGCACAAGTCACTTCGTCTGGGTGTAAGTATTCACGATATTTATTAACATCGTGGCCTTTGGGAAAAGTGATTTAATTGCTTATAAAGTCACGCTTTTACCAACGACGAAAGCGTTTGAGTGCGAGATATATGTAACTTTTCAAGTATAATAAAAGTAATGGCAGGCTGTCGTATTAAAATCGAGTATTTCGTTGAGTTGAGTTACAGTGCTGGTTGGGGACGTGAAAATAAATTAGCCATGATAAGGACGTTAGGGTTTGATGATGGTAGACCCGATAAATCGAGCGGAACTTTAAAACATCGGAGGGGCTGGCGACTATGGTTCCTGTTTCTATACGTAAATCTTGTACGTAACCTTTGCTATCCCGAGCTATTTCGATTCTAATCTGTATAATCCCTAGTCCGATAGAATGCTACTATTGGGTCACAGGTTAGTTATTTCCATTTTCAGCTAACTCTTAACTTGGAAGTGTAAATATTTCGACCTACATCTATTCCATCTGCCTAAATAAGGAAATGTATCATTTCGTTTAGCTCCTCGTAGAGTTTGCCAATTAGATTATCTGGCTATAAGTGGTTATAGAGTAATCAATAGGAAGGTATTTAATGTTTAGTTAACAGCAGCGAGAAATACTATAATAATCGTGAGAATAGTACCAGAAACAGCGAAGTAACGATCTAGGTCAAAGATTTGTGTCGTTTTGGGGAAAACCTAGACGAGATTAGATCACGTAGACATTGCGTGAGTAGCGAATTATTGGTCCCCATGCATGAACAAAGGTATGTCTTCATTGACTTCTCAGAGAAAGTTGCGCCAAAGACCAAGGGCTGCAGTCCATCCTTTCAGACTCTGAAAGGTCAAGTCTACTTAGTTCAATGAGAATAAAATTGGCGACAACGATGCTCCTAGTGAGTGAAATGTGATTGTTACTTCTTCACAGTACTGAAAGGATTTCGTACGCGGCATTAATATCACATCACTCTTAGTCTTGCAAAACTCAGCCTTGCAACTCTTAGTCTTACTCATAAACTGTAACCTGTGATAGAATACTTGTGCCACCACCCCAGCCCAGATTTTCCCATCGTGCAAAAATCTGGGCTAGGTTGGGGCGTCGTAAAAGGCGATCGAGGGAACGCTCCAGGGGACGAGCAGCAGCGTTCTCTGTGAGTTAAACCACAAACCACTGCAATCGCCAACCCGCCTGCCAAGCGTGGCGTTTTTTGGTATTTCCCCCCAAATGATCATGGAAATCATTGGAGGAGGCCCTCGACCAGCAGTGAACGTCATGTACCTGAGGATGTACTATGACATGGATTTAACATATTCAAATCCATATGTAATTTTCGTCTTCGCAGGCCAAGCCACAGTCTTTGTTGTTACGGCTCGTGGATTATTGATGCTGATGGTGACTGAAAGAAGGCCTTCTGCCTGTTATGTAATGTTCGACATATTGCGCAACATGCAACATTAGCATTTCGTTCAAGAACAATAATTGCAGCCATTTGTCTGTCAAAGATATCTTAAACCTTCTGTTCTTTGTTTCTATTTACATTACGTAGTACACATAAGTACAATCACGATTCAAGCAGAAAACTATAAAGTACTAGGTATACAATATTTTAAGAGCCATTAGTTGTTGGTACGTACAAACAGCCAAAGTAACAGAAATTCCATTTCGTAATATTGGCGCCTACTCTACAAATGCATGTCTTCATCGAGTATTTGGCATTTATATTTTTTATGTTTGTACTGAACAAGGGTAATGTCTACTTGTGTGTAGCTATATTTTCAAATATCCAGAAAATGCGACGTTAGTTGTTCCAAGGTAATTTTTTTTCCTACCTACCGACAGAACCTTCGAGTATACATGTGTACTTGGTATTTTTTAAATAATTTTATCAAACTTGCAAGCACCTACTTAAATTATGTTTATGGACAAGACTCAAGTATCACCTCATTAGCCAAAATGTTATGTAATTATTGTTTCTAATTATAATTTGAAACGATGATTATCAATAGCTGTATTAAAAAGCAGTATTATTATTATTAAAATATAAGCCTTCTACCTGCTGGTTAGTTGAAATATTCCGTTCATTGACTCTGTGAAGACCGCATCCAAACTTGCATTATCGTTGTAATTTCGACTTTATCGTGATGTATTCGAGTTCAACCTTGATTGATGATTGTGTTGACTGAACTTAGGCCGGCAAAACTAACTGACAAACGTTGTGCTCGGGACAAGCATCGACTTTCTTAAGCATATCGGTTTGAATTAGTCTACACAAACATTCGTGGACCATTGAATTCACGCGGAGTGTAGACTCTAGTGAAAAGATAACAAATTCAAACGCTCAAGGTGGTATTCAAAAGAAATGTTGGTCAAGTGCTCCTTGAAGACTTTCCTGCGGTACCGTGCTTGATTTATATCAACAGAATTTCCTTCTGTACCTACGATGCCCATTTAACATAGACCTATTCATCAAAAGAAAATTACAGTTTTCTGTGTGTCATCGAGGATTGGTTGAGTCGTGGTGGACGTGTCTTAAAACAAGCCTCTGGAGAGTTTTAAGCGCTTGATTAACTATAGGAAGACGGTTATTATCGTAAGTGAACATTAACTATTCATTTTTTTATTGCATTTCCTCAGGTCAAGCCAACATCACTACGTCAGCTTAATGTCAGACGTCTTTAATCTTACATTTTCCGCTACGTTACTTGTTTATGTTTGTACGAGTGGTATCTAGGCAAGTATTGGTCTTACGGACTTTAGGTCGCCCTTTCTGATTTTAATATACCATAATATAAATTACCGGTACTAAACCATTAAGAGAGTCAGAAGGTTATTTCATTATTCGTTGAGATAGGTCGGATAGAAAACTGGAATCATTCAATCAATCACTCAATAAGAAGAATTGACCTATCGACATCATGGCTCACCAATAATAGTTAGTATGCAGTAGGTAATTTAATGTACGAGTATTTATAGGCATGTTAGAGACTTCTTTAATTTTATTTTTGTTATTATTGCAACGCCCTAACAGTGTGTCTTAGACTTAAGATATATATTAATAAATAAATAAATAAAATAAGGGGAATAGTCGTTTGGTCTTACTGTCATACATTTTGTTTTACAATATTTTATTGTCTTACGTATTTTATCACGTATGTTACCGGTGAATAGAGTTCAAAATCCAAAAAGTAAATGTGCGTCAAGCACACAGGAGCGGTGAAACATTCTCAGCTAGGCACATAGTTAAATACTTACATACCATGTAAACAGAACATTCAGCCTCGGGCGTGAAATGAAGATGATAGAGAAAGTGTGATGTTGCGCCGCGTCCGTCATACAAAAGCACGAACGTCACTTTTCATACACCGCTGAGTGCACACACCTGCGCCGGCGCATTTATTGCAACTACGTGTATGACAGTTTTAGACGTAACGGCGATGTTGCATCGTATGTATATCTTAGGTACTGACACTTATAGCTAGGTAAATACCGATATTACTTAATATATTAAAAAAAGAAAAAAAAATACACTTCACGCCTTTAATCCCAAAGCGGGGTAGGCAGAGGCACTTGCTAAAGCAAATACCCACGTTTCACCAAGCGTATTTAAAGCGTATTTAACGTGACAGGGGGTGAGCCCATCGCCGTTATAGGGTTCACACACCTTGTGGTGTGCGGGTTTCATCACGATGTTGTCCTTCACCGTACGAGCGTTGCGTTGCGTACATAGGCTCTGAAAAATAGTCCAATTGGTACACGTCCAGTAGCCGGACTCGAAAAACGTAAAATCAAATACAGTACTACGTGTAAAAGAGACACTTTGTTGGGCTCGTAAACTTCTACTACGGCGACAATGCGAGGAAACGAAAAAATTGCTTTCTTCTCCATACAAAATGGACAATTTTTGCCTCGGGAGATGATTTTCTATGGGGATTCATTTTTTTTTCATTTTCCTGCATTGTTCCCAAAGTAAAAGTTGTTTATAATGGCGAACCCAACATTGCTTATAAGACCATTGCTCGGGGTCCTTTTACATCCAGGATGGCCTTTAGTTTAGAAAAATCATGGTCTAGAGGGAATCTGCTGTTTCGAGTTCTTACAATATATAATTCCATGGTGTATACACCGATATTCCAAGTACTTTACAAAGATTTTATACCATTTATCGTGGCTGTGCTTAACTACTTGCTGTTTTTGTAAGTAACAGTAACAACGTACTAGCGTAATGGCCGGAATCTCTAGTTGTAAAAAAAAACGTAACGGCTCAGCTGAGACCTTCAAACCATTTCAATAGCAGAATTAATGGAAAACATTTTCTCATTTATTGATTTTTAGCGAAATGTATACAAGCAAGTGCCTCAGTAGGTACTTTATATTGCGGTTCCCCGCAAATTCGTGGCAATAACAATGGCGTTTATTCTTTATGTCTTTATTCTATTAATTTATGTGTCATGTATCGACACGTGTCTTTGTTTTTCATAAACACATCCATGTAGCTAGGTGCCTATTGTTTTAGCACAAAGATTTTGCAGCCGAAAAACATGTCGAGTGCCTATTATCAATCTATTGAAGAAGTGATTGATTGACTGAGCTTAGCGATGTTAGTTAAATTCTCCGGCCTCTTGCATACAATTAATCATTTACATAACGTACTGTTTATCAAATGATCTCGAATGAATTAATTTAGATAAGTTTTTTTGTGAAGAGCGTTCGCGGCCTAGTGGTTCGGTGTTTGGATCCGCAATCGGGTGGTTGTGGATTTGAGGCGTGTACCAATGGGTCTCTTTTTTAGAGCCTATGTACGCTTCACGATGCCCATACGGCCGCAAAGCCGCATACCACCAGGTGTATGAACTCAATAACGGCGATAGGCTAGGCTCACCCCCTGTAACTTCGAGTTAAATACGCTTCGTGAACCGTTTTTTATGTTTAGCAAGTACCTCTGCATACCCCGCTTTGGGAATATAAGGCGTGAAGTGTATGTATGTTTTGTTTTATTTTATTTCTGTGAAGAAGTGGGCCGCGTCAGTAGTGTGCGTCAGCAGCGGCGGTGCGGCGGCCTCTGCAAAGTAACATAGGAAAGTTACGCATGGCTAACTATTGTCTCACGCTCGTGTACATAATTAAAATCCCCACTGAATCATTTTGTTTTCACTGTAAATCGAAAACGAAACTACGCTTTGCTTGAACGACGTTTTTATTTACCTACAAAAGAAATGTAAAGTTTAGTGACAATGTATTCTGGCCTAAGCTGCGCCAGTATCGGTTTGTCAGAAGAGCAAGTGGGAAATACATTAGGTAGGGGTACCTTCTAAAGTCTCTGTCTCTGTTCACAAAATAATATTAATGGTTTTCGAACTGTTCGTGAATTGCTGCGACGGATTATCTTTTTTGGAACAACATTTTATCAATCATGTTTCTTTTCTTTAAAAACGTCATTGTTCTAAAATCCAAATTTTCGTGTTGCTTGTTCAGATTCTCTTTTCGACTTAGCTATAGAGACATAGATTTTTTGCATTTTTTTATAGATCACAAAAAGTTATTATTTATTGAGCATTTATTTATTGATTTACAACTGAAACTATTCATATGAGTACCTACACAGAGTACAGACAAAACATCTTAAATAGTTTTGATGTACCTATGCCAAATATCCCAAAAGAGGATAATGTACGAGATTCTGTGATCTGAATGAATGTAGGCATTGAAAAGGAAATTTAACTAACGCCGATCGCGTTGGCTGGTATTTCCCAAATTACAAATATTAACACTTATGCATCTCTGAGTCAGTTGTACATCTCACTACTTGACCGCTCGGCCTCGGGTGACCCTCGCACCATTGTTGCACGCACGATTGACACCTATACTCGTGACTTATAACTTTTCACTGATAAAAATTTACATACGTTATCGTTATCATAGTGTTCATATTTACAGCACTAATCCATCACGCTGTGTTGAACGTGAATGTTTCAGAAGATTTCTTTTTATGGCATGTACCAACAACATTGTTTATGATGCCTATAATTTGATTGAACTATGAACTTTTCATTTATTATTTATAGATTTAATCTCTCTCTGTATGGAAGAACAAAAATAGCTATGTAATAAATATCTGAATTTAATTTATAATAGAAACTAGCTGGCCCGCCAAACATTGTTTTGCGAATATACATTATTAAGAGTGGTTCTCTGCTGTTATATGCATGTATTATATGTATAATACAAACATGTAATAGGAAGGTTTATATGTATAAACCGAAAAGATAAAGGTTTCGTCCATATTTATTTGAAAGACAAATACCTACCTATATTGACCAAATAAAAAAAAATAAAGGAAATAATGCAAATCAGCTAAGCATTGTTCTGGCAGGTGACGTTTCACAAGCGTCCCAAAAAATTCTGTCCTGTCTTCTGTGTTCTTGAACATTGCATAGCTCATCCGTGTCTCATATATCAATCCGACGAAGTACACAAGGGCATAACTTTTAATAGAGTAGACCGATTTTAATAAATATTTTTTATTGCAAAATGAAGAAAAAAAATCCCGAAGGTGCTCCCATGTAAAATTGAAATATAATAGTTTTTTCACTAGTTTTTTAAAAAAAGTTATACTTGTTATAAGTAACGTGGTGAAAACCTTTGCGAGTGACCGGTTAATTACGCCCAGAATTATATATTGATTCATCGTACTGAAGCATTACTGCAGTGTTAAGCAGTCACTGGTCAACGCATTGGTCATTTCGCTGGAGAGTCGTCATAATGACAGCGCCTTTGCCGCCACCGACGTCATCACCCGGCGGTGCGGTCATTGGCACCTACTCGAAGCCATGTTGGTTCTACCACGACGACACCCGCGCCTCTAGCGGACAACTAACGCATCACAACACCCAATCATTAATTTACACACAAAAATTGATTTCGCCCGCCAACAATAAAGGGACAGTTATACAGTTAAAGCCATCCGTTCATAACTAACTATAAATAAGGAAACAATATGGAAGCTTTGAAGCGGAAATCTCAGAGAGCAACGGACTTGAAAAGGAAAAGCACACTCTGTTTGTCACAGATTTACGTTACAGTTTTACGCTAAACTTACCTAGTTTTTATATGTTTACAAGTGGACGCCCCGTGATTTCATCCGCGTAATTTCAGTTATTCACAAAAACTCTAACACCGACACTTGAGTAAAGTGTTATAGAATATGGGCCTAAGTTTCCGTTGCCTGTCTATGTCATTTTCTAACAAACTATAAAAATGCACTCTTTCTCCGACTTCTTTAAAATATTAATGCCACTCACCCTGTTTCAGTGGGAATTTTGGGATACGTGTACAAAGTACTTTGTGTTACCGGAAAATAACATAGTTATCAATCCGGTTTAAAACAAATATAATAATCAGTTCAGTATTTTCTGAAATTACTCATTAAAAACATACATATAAAACACAAAATCCCAAATCTTTCCTATAGTTATAGGCTTCCGATTGTTTGATAATTTATTTTGTTTTATTTTTCAGGTAAAACTTCACATCATAATGAACCCGGGGAAAATGTAGACATTGACATTCGGCGAAACTGACATGCGGTGTAAGCTTTTTTGTCGGCTAAAAGCAGGTAGGTGCCTGAAACCTCTGTCACTTTACCCAGATCAAAAAGGTCAGAGACCTCATTAGTTACATTAATGTAACTTCACTTTGGTAGCGTTAAAGTAGGTTATTAGAGATATTTGTTTAATATTAGCCAAAGGTTAGTTTAGAAAATATTGACGTCACCTTATACTATAAAACAGGATTTCAGGAATTCGCGTTGACATGATATATTATGATAGTAACACGGCACCGATTTATAGTACCGTAAAATTTGAAAAACCGGCAGCTATTTGGAATGCTTGAAATGAGAAATTTTTAGTCAATACTAGTTAGCTGTCCCGCCTAACACTTGTTTTTCCATAGTATGTCGCCGAGTAGTTTGTGTGGGGTGTATGAAATACATAATAAGTATACATAGTAACCTACGGAAAATGGATACTGATCAGGCCGCTTCGGAGGAGTATGGTAACTAGCATAGTGACAATGTTGTATTTCAGATGTCATCTGGTAGAGGTAGATTTTTATATTACTGAAGTACAGATTCAAGAATAGACTTTAGTCTGAACTCAAGTGACCGAAAACGAGAATTCAAATAACACCTTTACGCACATCAAACAGTTATTGCGATATTTTGGCGCAAGTATATCTCTGCCGGTACCAAAATCGGGCCACGGAGTTCTATTATTTGTACTTTTGACATTTTAAAGCTTAACCCACACACACAGTGGAATGATATTATCTCGTACATGAGCCTCGTTAACGTCACTGATGATGATGGGTAGTCTCACAATATATGGCGGTGCTCATTCCAACTTAGCGTCACTCATATTGACAAACAATCAATCTTCTAAGTGGGGAGGAAGGACGTACTTATGTCATTCTGATGTGGCCGGCCCTCGTATCATAAAACTTAAAATTTTATTGAACATTATGCTGCTAGATTTAGCTTTTTTGCAATATACGCTAAATTGTATCTTATTTCAATTGTTTCTTATTACGTTCACACAGCGTAATTAATTATTAATAACTATTCGTATCTGAATGTCGCTAACTATGCAGTGCTTCTATTCTACTAAAGTATCTGCTAAGATTGGTGTTTACGAACGTGCTCGAAGATATTAATTATCTAGTACATACGTCTCGTATTTACATGACACAAAATGCGAAATAATTGAAATTTAGAAAAAGAGAGCCAAGGTCGAAAAAATCAATTACTTCTTAACCTTGTTATCTATGGAAAAGTGAAGTTATAGCTGATGCAGGAATGAAATAAACAACAGTGATTTCCTAATACTTATATAGTAATAATAATGAATACTAATAATGCTATTTGTCTCATGTTGGATCCATGCCCCCATGTTGAACCTTCAAAAGGACCGGGCTAAATCTGTGAAAGTCATCTTGTATCAAATAATAATAACACGACATAATAATATCCCAGGACATTTCATACATGTTCTGTCCCCAAAATACGAATACGTACGATTAACTTCAATTGAGTGCTAGACACTTATATACTTTCATGAATAGATAGTTATATCAAATAGACACAACAAATGCCTCAACGCACCACTATATAAATCATTATTAGGTCGTCGTTGAGCAGGACTCATAACCACGACCGTCGTCCCAGGGACAGACGCCATGATCACTAATCCAATCCGGCCGTCAATGTAGGATGTATTATGTTAATAGCAGGGCTTTTACGCAGCCCATTGATGGTAGAAGACGTTGTTGATATACCTACAAGGAAGTTCCAAACACCGCAGGAAGACGCGACCGATCCGACAACTTTCATCTTCCAACTACCGTCCATGGCTGGAGCGGTACTGTCGGGTGGAACTGCAACCAGTGTTAGGTATTGAGGACTTTTTTAGTATGTTCTAGACTTTATTATTTTGAATGTTTAATTTTATTTTATTTATTGTCATTGAATTTTGTTTAGGGCGTGAAATTTTTGACGAAGCTTGTTGATCCGTATTTAATTATTATATACTAGTTATATATATGATGTTATAGTGAATAAATAATATATACATACATAAATACATATATACAAGTGTAGATTTCTGACCTTTGGTACTTTACCGTAATATGGTAGGTTATAGGTATCAGTTTTTTTTTACTATATGAGTGTAAAATTATATAATGTACATTAATTTAGTACAGTTCCATAATATTCAGTAAATTATTATTGCACTACATTCTGCAGATTAAACAAAATTGTGCAATGTTTAATTGTTTTCACTTGCGCACGCGACTGTACAACGACGACAGCGCATGCGCACGCATTCCTAATGCATTTTGATTCTACGAACACCTGTTATAGTCACTGAATA
Source organism: Conopomorpha cramerella (assembly GCA_012932125.1). Taxonomy (NCBI): domain Eukaryota; kingdom Metazoa; phylum Arthropoda; class Insecta; order Lepidoptera; family Gracillariidae; genus Conopomorpha; species Conopomorpha cramerella. Next base: position 71,980 of record SJJU01070588.1, on the reverse strand, counting down.
ACTTTATCTAGGTACATTGCGGGCGGAGGTAAAAGCAGTAGTTTATTTTTAACAAACATTCATCAACTGCAAATTAATCTACTTGGTGGTTTTTATTGGAACCATGTTGGATGCATTGGAGTCTAATCATGGATCTTTACAGTTTATCATGAGATCCAGCCATTTGTTTTTCGTTACTGTTAAGCATTCCTAGTGCCTCTTCAACTTACATCCTTTGTTCATTGACCGCTCTCCGTGAAAGCCGTGTTGTCAATAGATACTTTAGAGTAAAATAGTCACAAATGTTGTCATTTACAAACTTTTGTATGGGAAAGTGCGAAGGACCTTTGATCTGCCATACAAAGACTGTTGTGGAAATCCGAATGACATATTCCCTTTTCGCTAATTACCGAAAGGTACAGGTGGAAACTTTTCTTTCATTCTATTGTAATAGCTCATAGTGTTGTTTTGTTCAAAACAACTATTCACGTAATTCATAATGTGTTGTAGGTAAAGTCGCGGACTCACTGAGATAAACGGAACCAGCGGGCTACGAGCTATTTTACTAAGGAATTTCTATTAAACATTAGCTCCAAAGTGTCTATTGTTGAACACAACATGACCAGGGGCCCATCTCTTAGAATATAATCTTAAGACTTTCGCAAACATGTATTTTTTTACGAAAGAGCATCGATCACTCTATTTACTCTTTGTTGAGTAAAAAAAAAGTTTAATGCGAGTAAAAGCGATTAACAATTTCATGCATGACGCAATGAGAAGAGAACTGTACAATCACATGGTATGTGCCGTTACTCACACACAAGGCACTTTTTTGTAATTATTTGAGGCACTTGTTGCTTTCGACTAAGAAATAATGAAAAAAAAAGTGTACAAACACATCACTATTCATTTCACGCTTCTTTACCAGAAAGGTAAGTAGGGCTAAATATATTTTTACGTAACACTACGTGGGTGGTAAAGGTACAAATACATTACAAATGTCACATCCGAAAACCTAACGTAAACTATTTTGTAGGTATAGTAAAGTCATAAAATATATAGCGTATATTTTGTTTCCTAGAAAGCGATCCATAACCTAAGTCTAAGACCCCAAACTACACAAGCTGTAATTGTACCTACTCTCAAATTACCTCGCCGAAAAGAAAAAGTATACCAATTGAGCTGTGTAAGAGCTGAACCGTAAATCAAATTGAAGATGCCCGATAAAGTGGATAATAATTAGTGGAAGACGTGAAAGCTTTGGGAGAAAAATTCGTGAGAGTCCGCGTTAGTGTGATTGTGCATTTGCCGGGCGTTGGCTGCGCGTGCGCATCGTCGGCCACGACTACGAACACACCACCTTGCCAAAAGATAAATCGCTGTGCATTCTGTTAGTCTCTACATGCATTGTCAGTAGAGACAAACATCTATTCTATGTTTGATATTAATAAGCCGATGTAAGTAAGTAATAACAGCAATTATAATACTTACCTTGACATCTGTAGACATCATAAAAATGGTAGGAAGTCAGCATCACCAGCTTCCCTGGGTCAACGACACAGCAGCGCCAAGACAAGGCGAATATCATTCGCGGCTATTGAACAAAAACAACCATTTGTAAGATCGAACACTCTCACTTCCATTGGAATCTTAAGATCATGAACCACTTCTGTATGCGGCGGCGGGTAGGCCGCGTCACGACTTCAACAAATGATCGCTTTGAGCGCGCCAAATAGAAACTTGATAAGGAAAACACCGCGCTCTGTAACGACACTGCCTCTTATTAAAAGCCAATTGCTAGGATATTGAAATTCATGTTGATGTAGTTTTGACTAAACTGCCAAAAGGGATTTTCCACTATATTTATGAACGTATATTTACAACAATCTGTTTTGTAACTATTACGTATAGATTTTATAGAATATCTTATGTTCAAGTTGTTAATTGCGAAAGACAAATTTTACCGTTTCAGAACAACAGTAACAGTACTTGTATACAAGGGAAAGTAGAGTTTAAATTTTTTTCAGACGCAGATTTCTTGCTTTCTTAGTATGAAATGGTTTTAGTTCGAGTTGTACGAATGTGTGCATAAAAGCTTTTTGTTTGTGTAGGTAGAAGATGATAATCAACTGTAAGTATGAGTTGAACAAAACGATATAAAAGGTTACATATTTGTTCAGCAACTGTCTAATTTTACCGCACTAAATTTTACTTACATGCCACACACATTGTTTTAGTAAACAAATTATAATTAACTACGCGAACGATAATTGCGTTTAGGGATTCTTACAACACAAACAATACGATACACAAGTACGGTTAAAACTATACATAACATCTGTGTATATCTAATAGTCTTTTGTACAGGTATGTACATAATTGCTTTTATGTTAAACGTACGAACTAAGCTCTTAACCAATAAATGCAGACGGAAATACATAGAAATACTAACATACCTAGAGATAGTTATTTCTAATCCCAAACAAGTCTTATAAGCACGTAGAAGTAATAAATTTCGCAGACTTTCCCTAAAGTACTTTGATACCTAACGCAGTTATCGAACATACAGAAATTTCAGATATGTATCTATAATAGAACTGATTGACTGGATATGCAAGCAAAATGGATAGAGTAAGACAAAATGGCGGTAGATATTAAACTGGAGCGAGACACAAGATAAAGTAGATTTCACTCTTTAGGTAGGTATGTGTTGGTAAGCCGCTTCATAGCCTCCGCCTACACACTGAGCTCATGAACAACAATAAGTGTATTTTATGCACAGGAAAAGTAATAAAAAAAGTTTTTGTTTTCTTCTAAATATGGTAAAATTTGCGCAGACTCAGATTACGTACCTAATGTGTTCGTGGGTGAAATTTTTTAATTGTTAAACGAAAGCGAAAGATTTCGCTCTCTTGGTCGCACAATGTTACTGCGTGAGCTAATTTTAATTATAAAATGTTCCTTTAGAAATGCTCTTCTCAGATAATCATATTATTTTAAATGTGAGAAGTTATCAGTGATAGCTAACTCGGCTTTATTTATAATGGGCGTGACACCACACATTCCTTGATTAGAATAAAAAATTGTCAGTATTAAATGTCAATGTTAAACGGAATGTTACAAGTAGATGTGTACAAAACATAAATGTATACGTACTCTTTATTGCATTGCTTTCTAACCACCCAGAGCTATTTATTTAAAATATGGTAAAATAAATGTGTCTGATTGTGAGAATTAATTTAATTACAACAAAATGGGACTGGTATTAATGTACAGATCAAATAAATTTAATTGATAACAAACACTTAACATGACGTTAAATGATATAACCAATAAAAATAGCGAGCATCTTACTCTGTTTCAAAAGATTTATGGTTGGAGTGCTCTACAAGATGTTTCCAATTTACACTAATTCCGCTTTTAAGATTTATGTAGGTAAATTATTAAAGTAACAGTCCACCTGACATCACAGATAATTTAAATTGGACTAATCTTTATGTGTAATAGTTGATTTGGTGTTGCCAGTTTCTTTTTGTACACAAATTGATACGCCGCCCGGATTTACCGTTTGTTAAAATTTGTTTTTTTTCTTCATCGAAAACTCTACAGCGGTTGACGCGGGGCGTAGCAGATTTAACAGCATATAATATTTCAAATACGCTTCAACCTACGTGCAAACGTACCTTCGTGAACTAGAAAATGTTTTGAGCCTTGTTGGAAAGAGTTCTGTTTAGCGGCGTAGTTTTTCTTATGGCGGTATCAGTGTTATTCTGCAGTCGAGTGTATCACGACGTGGGCCGAGACTAGCTGTCTTTTAAAACTACAACCTAGTAAACTATTTGATACCTGTTCGCTGTTCGACACCAGTTACCTATTTAGATTATTATTTAAGTGTAGCATTGGGTTCAAACCGGCTCCGGTGTATCGAAAGGGGAAATATAACCACGCGTTGACAATATAATCGGTTAAGGCTTGTAGCGCTGCATAGCTTATTATTAATAAGTTTTTTTATGTCCTTTTGCCTGATTGTTCCAATCATTATGACATTACAAATAGGGCTGATGATTTGTAGAATAAGCTTGCTGGTTATTTATTGAAGGAAGTGTTATTACTCCCTTTTACACGCAGATTTGCATCTTCCGTGATAAACCGAGATTTGATACAGGTGTGATGTATTTGTTTGTCATTCTATGATCTTGTTTAGGTTTTTGTCATTATTATATAGCGATTGACAATCATCCACTAGGTAAAAACATTCCGAATCATCGACTTGTACTGGCTATTTATTGATCTGGGTGTTTTACCCTAACCCAACCTCGTGTTCAAGCCAATTCAGGTATGTAGGTAGATAAGTACGTGCACTGACCAAATCAGAAAGAAAAAACGCTCAGCAATTTGGCATCGATACCAAAAGCCTCAAAATAATGTTAATGACATTATGCCATACGTACCTGTTTCCGGATTCCAAGTGAGTATGCAAATCATTTTACAAGTTAATGCAACTATATGTTTACATGTTCCTATTATAATGAGTCAGGACAGACCGAATTAGGAATAGCTGTCCATAGGAGAGAATTTATACAATATTAATACAGAGTTGCAGTCATGCTGTGCCTTACCTTCATTACGCCTCTCAACAATATGCAAGTGCATGTAAAAAAATAACAAGCCAGTGGAGCAGGAAGTCGTTCAGATCAAGAGCGGGTGTTTTATTTCATTTGTTGTTCGTTTAATAAATGATCATACTCAAAGCGTAGTAACGCTTGATATAAACGGTACCAATTATATCTTGATGCTTTCTATGGAGTTGAATAGTACTATTCTCAGCTCTGGAGAACGTTGTAACCATGTATAATATTAACCACAAACTGTACCTACTAGTTTGCGTCAAGTAATTCCTCATATTCAACTGTTTAAGTCGGCAATGAGTCAATCAATCAATTCGTTCCGGTAACCGTGTTTGTTTGTGAGACCGTTAAGTATCTACATATTCACATCACTCTTGTACTGAACTAATGAATATACAATCGATATTAGTTCAAAATATCTGAACTTTATACGGAAATAAGTTGAAACCTATAACAGATAATCCTAGCGCGCCAGTAAATGACCTACTCATTCAGATATTCGCATTTTGTCACGAAGTCGTAAATTACCTCGAATCCTTTATTAATCTACAATACCCTACACATAACTCATTTGCGTACTTACCTCATAATTGAATGCCTCGGGCGGTCAATTGCTAGTTATAGGCACTAAAGCCCACTTGTGCTAACACTAGATTTATTGTTAACTACAGGATCTTAGTACGAATAGGAACCGGATCAAATAAAGGTGACACTAAAAAAAAACCAAAACTAATTCATTATCATGTCGTACGTCACGTTCATACCACAAGCCTTTAAGTAAGAGTGACCATGTTAATAAATAATTTATTTTATTTATTCAATACTTTATTGCACTAAAATTGTTATAATAAAATGCTACAAAGTATTTTCTTCCAATTAACCTTGGGCTATGCGGTGTGGTTAAAGTGGCCATATGTTTGGGGAAATAATATTCCTTGCAACATTGTTATAAGCAATAGAAATATGCTATACACAAAACAATAATCCCAAAAGACCTAAACAAAAGACCAAAACAATATCACGAATGCTTGTCAACATAGGCGATTCCATTAAAATGTTACCTAACGTTTCAACGTTTTACACAAAAGAACATTAAAATAAATAAAACATCGCAATATTCATAAAAAAAATAAGCATTAATGGTACAAAGATGAAAGTGGAAGTTTCCTTGTTAGAAAGTTTGAATAGTTATGTTGATCTGCTGAAAACAGAAACATAACCCGCTATTGGACTTTTGATGGAAGTCTGACAGGCCTTTATGGGTTTTATGCACCCCAGGGTGGTCAGACATAGAAACCTAGGAAACATTGAGTGACGTCTCATCAAGTACAAATTACTTGCTAGTGACCACGAGGGCACGGGATCTCTTTCAAACAAGTGATATTATAGCTATGGTCTATGGGTGTATAAGTCCAAAACAAGTTTCAATGGAGCGGTTGTAGCCCAGTTGTCGGGGTTACTCGACTTGAAATCGGAAGCTGTTTAATTCGTGTGATTGATTCGATATGTCAGGTTCGAGACTGGCTACAAGCGTGTACTATTGCTTCACTTTTTTGAAAGCAAATTTCTGATGAGGAAAAGAACATTGCAAATGATATCTGCACTACAACGGCGATAGGAGCATCGCCTAACATGTGCTTAAAATACAAAAAAAAAGAAATGTATTTTCATTACAATTACGATTGAAAAGATGAAACGACATGAAAAGATTTTCTTTTCAATTCATTTTTTTTTTTTAATTTTCAGTTCACAGGATACTTACTCTAGTATACAAAAGCATTCGTATACTGGACTAGAAGTAGATGTTATAAAGTGTTCTGTACACGTATACAATTATGATATGTCATTATATGTTTTGTAACAATCGCCTTCCAACTTATCACACGTGTTGTTCAATTCCCACGCGACACTTTGCGATGCGAAATTTCACATTGCGTTATTCGGTCTAGGTCTATAATACTATGTTTTAGAAGAGCCTAGTTAACCTTAACTTCGGGTCATTTTTCATTGTTTATTCGATAGGTTTCAAGTTGTTTTATGAGATTTATTTAAGGCCCATTTAGACGTTCGGATCAAGAGAAATTAATTGAAAACGAACTGTTGTATAAATTTCCAGTGACAATTATTTTATTGTATGCCAAATCCAACCTTCACTTTCTTATCTGGACTCTAAATATGATAGCCGTGTGAACTTTTAATACGATAACGAGATTATCGGATTTGTATCACTATGTTTATTAACTAATTTAAGTATGTATATGTGACACGAAAAAAAAACTTAATCAGCTTATGTACGTACTTGTCAATTATTAAAAAGAAAAGCAATAGGGTTTGTACGTAATTTTTCGCCACACAACTTAACACAAAGCCCCTATGCATAACAAGTATAGCAATCAATTAATTAAAAAATAAAGAAAGTTCTTCTGATAAAAATACCTACATAGTAAGTACACTTCACACGCATTCGTTCTGGATGGTATAATGTGGAGATGACGTCCAAGACGAGGTGTTGGCAGATGGCGGCACTATGTAAACGAACACGACGTTAAACAGTAAAGTGCGAACGACAATACAAACGGACGTGGGTGTTTACCGGCCTACCGCGCACAGCACACCCGGACTACTTCGCCTATACAACTTTTATAGACTAGGCGGTCTATTATGCTAATTTTAATTAGTAGCTCATTCGTAATAGAAACGGATGAACAGCCACCTAATGAGCAATCGTGACTCGTCGTAGAGTAAAGGCTGCTTAACGCAAAAAAGGCAGGATATCGGTCAAACGATTCTTTACTTATCCTACTTGATATTAAATGTGAAACTGTGTTTGTTACTCTTTCTGATAATATAGTTTATATATCGCAATGACATATAATCTACATATCTAGGCTATAGGTAGTTTACTCCGAAATTCTCATGAAAGTTGCGTAAACTTGGAGTAGTTAACACCGTCGCCGGGAACTACAGAGTAGTACAGGATATTATCAAATAGGCTAGTGATTATGTCTTTTTAGGGACTACGGAAGTGAGTTTATGTACGTATGTAGACCTCGTCTGTGTAGTTTTCTATACATTCTTGACACCCTGTGTGTCGCTTCCTAATTAACATTTTGCTAAGTCATTTCTTTGCGGATTTTTTTCGTACGTGTAGCTAACGCTATGAAAATTAAAATTACTTTTTGAAAATTACGATGGTTATATTAGCTTTTTTTTCACAAGTATATATTAAATAAAACCGTGTTATTTAGATTTCTATCTGGGTAGAAAGTACTCTAAATACTTGAAACAGAAAACTCTTTTTTACTCAGTTTAAAACATAGCATCACTTAATAATTAAGAAAACTTTATTATACGTTTAGAGGGCTTTCATTAGAGACATTACAAAGTTCCATACTGTATATATTATATTTTGCGATCTCGTACCAATTAGGTTGTTAATCATTTCAAATTCACTCTGGCATATGATGCGGAAGTAATTTGTTATGGTACAAGTAGGTACATTTCTTATCGCCCACATATCGATTGGCCAATATTTTTATAGGTACATACGGTATCGATTAAGGGCTCCTCTTGACAGATGAATGACAACAATATTGCCATTAGGCCCTCTCTGGCGAAAGCCATTCACGACTTATTGACCATGTATAGTCACAGTTAATGTATGTATGTTATGTTACTTGTGCTGTGAACAATTTTCCTGGTCATTAGAGTATATTCTGCCTTGATTATGAACTGTGCATGGTGGGTACATCTAGACTTTTTCTAGTATTATTTGAAATTTATATTCCGTTCGCTCATGTAAAGTTAAATATAATGATACTAACTGTATTTCTTTCAATATAAGGCGTAAAGGGCCACTTTATTGGATATTTAGGATGTGAAAGGGACTATTGCTTCATATTTTTCTCTGTTATGATCAATTGTATCCATCCAAACATTCTTCCTACCCCATTAAGGGATGGATGGTCTGTATCTGCTTGAAATATTCGTTTGTAATGTGTATTTTTCAAATACTATACGCTAATCTGTGTGTTAATGTGTTTTACAACATTACTGTGACGCAATTTTTCACGTAACTCTATAAAGAAGTTTTTAGAAAGGACCATAAACGGTATCATGTTTAATGTTCTGAAATTGAATTTATGAAAAGTGAAAACACTACATTTAATAATAAAAAAAAGTTATGTGCTACCTGTTGCATACCAATCATTCCTATCATGCGATAACATATGGGCGCTTTCCTAAAGTCGCGTTTTAAAAGCCAAAATCCAGCGAAACAAGATTGTAAAAAAGAAAAGCAAGTCAATGAACGTATGTACAAAAAATAAGTCACTTCGCATTTCTCTCGGTGCGTGGTGATTGACGTGACAACTTGATCTAACTGCATGTCATTCAGCCTTGTGGATACCGAGCTTTGGTTTTTTTTTTTAATGGACGATATTTACAGTCAAGTTTGAAATCTCTTCGAGCGTCGTCGGCCAGAACCGGTCAACTGTTGCGTTCTGATTATTTTACTTTAGTGTGTTTTTCCGAATTTATTATTTTTTCCTCTTTTTTTCTCGTAAAGATCTGGCCATTAATGTGAATTTCTTTTCGCTAATGATGTCATGTTTTGTTCAGGACAGGTGTCGCGGTGCTTTCTCGAGTTGTCATAATGTGTCGCCATCGGGAAGTGAACCTTGGACCATTAGTCATTCATTATGTTTGACACGCGCTAGACGACCTTTGTCTGGCGTATTACTTGCTTACTATTGTAATTTTTAAGTAATTTCTATTAGGCCTTCAAATGTAAGGTTTCTTTCTTAATACAAAGTAATTTTTATCGTCAGTGTTTTTATTGGCGACTAACAAATTACCTTGTAGTTTCTAGATGTGTTAATGCTTACTTCATATATATTTTAATATACTTTTTGTGCCAATGTCATTTAAGATCTAATCATCGTTCCCGGAAAGCTTAGTTAGAACAAAATGACACTAAATAGATATGGTTAGATATAAAAATAGCAAATCGATTGTGGATAATTTTAATCAATTTGGCACCTTTGAAACTATTATTCGATTCAATGGGCACGATACCGGATGTAATTAAATAACTTATTGACTGTCATTATTACTTGATTGTCATACTAAATACCTAGTCATTGCTAACATTGAAACTTTTAATAGATCATAATAGTAAAACGGATACAAGAACACGTATCTATTCCCGGAGGGGTAGGCAGATCCTGATAAAACGTACGAGCAAACAGAGCTCTGTTTGCTCGTACGTTTTCCGCATTCATCCAAATATTTTCAGTCTGACAATAAACTGGTAGGTATGGTTATTTCACGCCACATTTTTAAGAATATAGGCAATACTTATAATAATAATGTACCCCGTAAAGTAAACTAATTATTATGTAGGTTGAGTTAGAGGAATTCAAGTTTTACACGTTCGTAGGTGCATAGTACAAGTGCATGTGAAAATGGTAAAAATTGCGCGCGCGACGCCGCCGGCCGGCCAGACCGGAAGCCGTCCGTTTAGGCCGCGCCGAGTCTGTGGAAATATCCGTTGTAAACAGCTCTCTAGGACGATTCTACTTAACAACCTATAAAAAATCTGCACGACTTCTAGCCGACTAACGGCGGTATACAAAAATAGTCTTTTGGTCAATCGATTTTCGGATAAGAAGACAAAGTGTTAACCATACAGTACGCCGCCAAGCCGCAGGGCCTGCAGATCAATTTCACCAGAGTGCTGCGATAGTTTTTCACCGATTTCACTGATGTTCGTGTGTAAGACAGGCCCAGCGCAACTTGTGGAACTCGACGTGGCCGCGGGAGTACGGGTATCTCACGATCGACGCAAGTGTACTGCCTTTTTTGGAATAACTCGAGCAAATTTCGTTGGAAACTTTTATTTCACTTCGCGTGCTCAGATATCGGATTTTTATTTTAATGAGCCAGTTTCGGGGTTCTTCCGTCTCGCTCGCACACGCGGCGGCGGTTACGGTGCCGTCGGATAAATGACTTGCTCTACTTTCTATGAGATTCGTTTTTTGGGCGGCGCGATCTGATGTACTGTCGGCAGAAAAAACGAAGAAGAAAAGCATTCGGGCCACTTACACATACTGTACTAATCCATAGGGACGTTGGTTTATCTGTCCGTACGGTTGATTTGGTACTGGCGGGTTCGGTGTCAGTGTCGGAGGCCAACGACGTTTAATGAAGCTCCGTTAATAGAAACCGAGGTTTATTATAATTACTACATATAAACTGACGCCCAGAATCCCTAGGACTCGTCAGAACCCTAGGAGGAGTTATGCATTACTCATATTTTACTACTAAACTTATTAAAAACATAATAAAAATAAGTAATCTACTATTTTTATTATGTTTGTGTATTCATAAGTATATGTGACGATGCCGTAATAATCGCGAATTTGCTATTGCTACATAGAACGTATTACTACACATATAATATTATGACTTAAGTTATGTAGGCACTTATGTATGCATATGTTAAAAAAATCAACTGTTTTGCTTAAGCTCTAAATTGTTTGTTTATGTATAAGTTATTCATCATACTGCGATAGATATATTTAATTATAGTGAAATCTTCTTAAAATAAATCATCGTAATTTAAATCTAAGAAATGTTCACGTTTAATACAAAACAGTGGGGAAACTTGAGGACTCAGTGGCTTCCTTACTGCAGCTATTCATTATTTACACATAAATATAATATGTGGAGAGCTTAATGCAAATGTAACGACCACTGATGACCAGAAAAAGATGACACGTGTATACACATGTATAGGTATATATAATACAAGATTTAGCCACGATACGTGACAATCTTGGGAAAATAATTATTCATAGTGAATATGTATTTTATATATATTTATTTATTGTTTTTATATCAGACAGTTCCATAAATGTTAGTATGTACCATTCATGAAAAGTATTTTAAATTCATGAAATATTTCCTTTCGCAATCGAATGAATTTAACTTTTATTATAGTGTTACCTTTCAATGGATACATTTACATATGAAGCTATTGTGATACATCAATATACACTATGGTGTGAGTTAAAGGAAGCCCAAATTTCGAATAACATCTTTTAGTTGTAGCTTCTATAGTGATAATTTTATAACCCATTGAAAAATCTTTTCAACCCAAATATTAGGCAGTATTCAGTGTTCAAGCGCCTTTTGTCATGTGATGGAAGGACATATACGACAATTATGATTAGTTGATTATCTCTAGTCTGAATAACAAGAAAAACTTTTTCACAATAATAATGCCATAATAAAAATTACAAAGAAGAATCCGACTACTTTGTAAAAAGTAATTTGTGGTCGTACACAATAGCTTAAAAATAATATTTGTTCAAGTGCCCAACATGATAGTGAGCGCAGTCCCCGGGCAAGCCGGTGCCACGGAGCGTTGCACTTGATCTGCTCCGCGAAGGACGGGCTTTGTCTTCACTTCCTGCTGTCCGACCTGTTCTTGAAGCTGCAGCTTAGGTCTGCTGTACACTATTCCATTTTACTGTCCTTATTTTGATCGTTTGGCTAAATTATTCAATACCTCTCAAAATTAATTAGTGAAGTGTTTTTAATTGTATATCAAATTTCTACAAAACTGTACTTAATCCACATTGTTATAAACAAGTTTACTTTTGGTTTTTCCATGACAATTTTATACAGTATTAAAATAAAATACAAAAGTATAATAGTGCGCTAAAATTATTCAATAGCTTTAGTGTAAGGCGTCAAAAGGACGGGTTATAGAACTTACAGAGTTTCGATTCCACTCTATACATGCTACCATTTTTACTTATAACCAGTCTTATCAACTTCTCTTTGTTTCGTTTCTTAATCTGCACTGTAATTATTTTATATTAAACTGATTGCGAAAATTATAATTATCTTTATTGAAGTGTATTTATCATTCATTAACTACAAATGGCTGATAATTGTTAAATCGATTTTTTTTCATATCAGTAAGTACCGTACTAAAAATTTAAGTACTACAAAGTACTGGGCTGATGTAAATCGGGCCTACGTTGCCTGCTTTAATGTATAACACCCCGTATATTTGCACACGTCTTACATGATTATCATACAAGAACACTTTTTACGCTCCAGTATTATCTCCTTAATTATAGTTTGTTCTCGTAAATTTCACTCGCGGCGTCTGTGGCATAACAATGAGTGCACTTACATTTTTGATATTTCTTTTTTGCATTTTGCGGAAGTCGAAAGAAAGGTTGTGAAACTACCAAAAAAAGGGACAAACTGATGTGAACCGATGTTCGGTGTGATGTGTTATACGTAATTTAATTATATTATTTAATGCTCTGTAGGTACACTGCAGTGACTATAATACGTAAATAATTTAAAGTATACTTATGAATTAGGGTCGTGATTTAGTCAAGATTTAGTTTTTCATATTATGTACTTTTTTTTTATACTTTAACACCTATTCACTTATTCTGAAACTCTGTCACGTTGGGAAATACACTTGGTGAAGCGTGGGCATTTGCTTAGCAAGTGCCTCTGCCGACCCGGTTTTGATATGAAAAGGCGTGAACTGTATTTGTTTATAGTATTTCAGGGACAAGCCCACCACCAACCAAGCCCTACCTCCATTCTCTGGACACGTATGCGTCTACTTACGCCTGTCGCTTTTCAATGCATACTATTGTATTTATTTATTATCTGAAACTCCCCTCAAGCACAGATCATGTAATACCTTAATATTTTTCTCGCACTAATCGTATTTGTGTAAAAGAGACAAACTACGCTCAAATGACACCTGAGAACTAATATTGGTCAAAATACGGGACTTAGATTTCGTGTGTTACGGAGCTGAAATGGTTGGTTGTCCAAGAGTAGGCAAGTAGAGATGTATCGTCATTCATCGATTTCAGTGAAAAATAAAGTGGCGGCATCAATACATCAGCGGATGAAACAAGTTATTATATTTTGGGCTCTTCAACAGTACGCGTATGATCGCCATCAATCAATTTTCTGCCTGTAAAGTATAATTTGTTACTTTGATATGAAGCAACGCGGACATAATGGACCAAGATATAAATTGTACAAGTTTTGATGTATTACCCGACATGATCGGATGGGCTGGTTGTTCGACTAAGTTAAGAGTTTGCTGAGCGATTGTATGAAATGAAATAAATAATATTACAGTAGGTAATATTTAGGTCGCTGCATTAATATAAATAGTAGTAGTTGTGGGAACCAGGGACCAACTGATTGGTAAAGTAAGTACATAGTATTGCTCATGTGTATTTATGTTTATACATATTACGATCAAACAATTTACTTTTCCGCCTTTTAATTGATGGCATCACACAAGTATATCATGTTAGAAAGATAGCTAGAAATTATATAACAATCAATACATAGTATAAAACAAAGTCGCCTCCCGTTGTCTGTCCTTAGATATTTAAAACTACACAATGAATTTTGATGCGGTTTTCTTTAATAGATAGAGTGATATTAAATGTTTAAAACGGGTATTATAGCGCGAAGATTAACCAAAGATAAGCATTCAGCTTACCTTCGTGGTTTGCCCGACGTTTTAAACATTTAATATCATGTCAGTGCGCGTTTCCTTAAAAAATGATTTAGATAGAGTGATTCCAGAGGTTTATATGTATGATAAATGAATAGCAGAGAAACTTCCTACTTTGTTAATAATATATATTGGCAAATTAACGTTTGCCGGGTCATCTAGTAAATAATAAACTACATTACAATATAATAAATACAATACATCGTAACAAAGTACACATAACGTAAGTGTATATTATGTACATCATTAAAGAAACTGAATCACAGATTTATTGCGACAGTGTCTAAAATAGATGTTTATGTAAGATAATCGGCATAGATCATGAAATCAAATGTATAATATAAAACTGATGTATATGAATACATCAGTTTTATGTCATAGCCTTTCGAAAAATGGTTTCACAGTGCTCTCAACACTTTATTGACGTATCTCTGAATTGAGTGTGAAACTGTAAATTCTTTATTGCCACTGTTTCGCTTGCTAGAGGACCGTTAGATTATAATATTTTATAATACCATTATTGAAAATGACCTTTCCCGTTTCGTGCATGTAAAGCCATAATGATTTTGGGTTGATTTACAATGTCCGGGGATATAAAAGACGAATTCAATTAAAGGCTATATAAACCAAAATATTGCCTAAAAAAACTTCTTTCATCATCGAAGCGTGCCTACGATAGTATATAGAGCATTTTGTATTACGTAGATGATTAAAGTAAATAAAACATTTGATAATATCAAGCTTTGTTTTGCTGACTCTTAGCTAAAAAGTTTCTTTAAGAAAGGGATAAATTTTGAGGCAAACGTTGTCGGATCGAAAACAGAACTTAAAATGAAAGCCTCTGTTATTTCAAACCTGTACACAATAAAAATCCACATCATCCAAAGTTCGAAAGTCACATCCAGCAAGTGGTGCAAGAGTCACTTGGAACGGGTCACCACATTATCCAGATCATTTACATTTTTCAGATCAAAAACGATTTCCAAAAAACCCGAATCCTCTTAAAAAACCTACAGATTGCATTCCAATTTCGCTCCCATTCCACTAAAAAAAAGTAATGCAAATAAGTAACGAAAAAAAAGAAATTTTATTTCCATTTTATAGGCATTTATTATGTTTAATGACTCGTCAACATTTCAGAGATAAAGACAGATATTCGACTATTAGACAGAAGGAATGTTTGTGCTTGATGTTGGCGAAGCCTTATAAAAGTCCGTTACGTAAGTAAAGGCGAGCACCGCGGGTTGCCAGTAAATAAAATACTTTAAAGCAAACAAGCTTTACATATACGTCAATTTAGTAAAAAAATTGCCCGTTATTACCGCCTCGTTAAAATTATGACGTGATGGAAGTACGACAGGCCGATCGAATTCTGTATGATCGATAACTTAACGAAAATTTGCCAATAACTTAAGTTGTTTCGCTGCTAATAAATTAAGTGCTCATTTCGTAGGTAGGTACACGTTTTGTTTCAAAATCACGATCAGATCAGGAACAATCAATAAGTGAAATCTTTCGATAACTTTTATTGATCATATCGTCACAATGTTAGTCGTAATCGAACTGCGCGCACTAACTCGAGTTTCATGCCTTACTTGTGTAACTTGTAAAGTAATATTGTAATAAAAGAAGGCTTTAAAATACTGCTACTTTATCGGGGATATAGTAGTATGTCTAGTACATCCTACGCGGCCGCTGATTTGAACAAGGATATAAACTGAAGTAGTATTTTAGGACATAAAACAAAGGCCTATGGACATAATCTATATCGGTATTTAAAGTAATATAATGATCGATGAATTTCTAGTTAGTAGCTAGAGACTGAGCCCACAATTGAAGCACGTATATATAATTTTTAAGAGTATTTAATTGTATAGATGATTAGTGGAAATAATACCCAAAAAATGAGCGTGTGTATGACCGAATGTTCACATTCCCCCATTCATGTTACTGTCAGCGCATGTCAGATATTCTTCATTGTGAATAAGTCGCCATCATCACACCAGCCATAATATAGAAAATGTAGAGAACAAGCGAAGTAGAAAGTGCCCAACTGGTAATTTACTCCAGGAGAGTTAACAGGGCTTATGATTTCCGTCAGTAAAAAAACCAATTTGCACACGAACCCAGCTGAGTATGGCTTTATGACTGCACTTCGCGTCGCCTTCCAATACCGAAATATATGATTCGAGTGCAATTTGGAGAATAATCACATTTCAATGATTGCCGTTATGGTATAGTGAAGGCGAAGTGAAAATCACAATGTTCTGATGGTAGGCATAACGTCATTCGAAAAATCTTCGTCAATCTTTATTGACTGTAAAGAAAAATAGTTGTTTTGTTTTTACCTACATTGTAGTATTATCATAGTTTTCTACATTACATAATTATTTTTTTTAATACACTATGAATCACCGTTTGCCCACCAACCTGCCTGATGTTAAGCAGCAATGTGGTCTACGATCACACTTGTTGATTAAGTACCTATTTACCCGTGATTTATATACTGCACAGGAAACACAGCACGCGAGTAAAACTGAACGTAACATTAAAAAGTCTATTACTTATTAAAATATGTATTTAAAAGAAATATATCTATTAAGTATCTAATTATAAATAGAACTATAACGGGTGTGCCGTCCAACAACTTACGAAATCGTAACTTTAAGGCCAGTGACCCTTTATCGTACAACGAGATATTAAAATTTAAATTTATTCATTACAGATCGTTACTGCGGCGCTCTCCGAACGCACATCGCTGACTCAAAGGGTGAGTAGGTTTTGTTAATCAGTATATTTATGAGGGACCGTTTGCAACCGGTTTATGATCGCTTGTCAAATACTATAGTTATTGGAGAAAACGTGCAGTCTTTCTGAATGACACTTTAAAATTCACAAAGTAAATAAAACGAAGAGTTAATTCACAATGAAAGTGGAGGCGATAACATAAAAATCGAGCATGTTAATATATATGACATAAGCTCTCAATGTGGACTCGTAGAAATCCATTGACTGCGCGCTGTAACAACTTCTTGAAACCGTGAATTGGTCGCTTCCCACAAATCGATGGCAACAATTATTGTCCCAAATCTGTAAGAACAACGTGGCCTACACAGTAGCACTCGCAACACTGTTTTCTTTAAAACGTTATCTTTATGGTGCTTTCTAAAAACCTTGAATGGTGGCTCACATCGACGTTTAAAACCGCATATATCGGTTGGAAAGGGATTATTGAATGTTGAGTTTGTAATAAATTTTGCGATAATCCGGTAATTAAGGACGCAACGCCACCTGACACCGGCGAAATGGCGACGAAGGGCTTCGTGCTTTTGGCAACAAGATCGACTCGCCGCGGTGCTCGCCACTTACCGCAATATTTGCGAGGTAGCGGCCAGCAGCGGCCCACCGCTGTCTTTCGTATCCAATATCATCATTATAACTTGATCACCGAAAAAAAGTTTGCGGTCGATCGAAGGTTATGCTTAAAAAGCACTACATAAATCACATGTTTAACTGCGCAAAGCTTATCTAGTCATTATAAAAGCACTCCCAATAAATTAAGAATTTACATTAAAGTAAGTAAATACAATGTTATATTTCAATATGGCCGATGGTATCCGCTTGTCCGGCGTGTGTGATAGCCGCGCTAATTGTATGGTTGCCGTTTACTGGTCAAGTTCCTGGTGTCGGCCCTTTTCTTATCCGACTGCGATCTTGAGTAAATTATGTCGGAGAATTATCTCAATTCAAGGGTTATTCGTTACAACGTACCGGTTGTGGACATAGTGATCAGAACAGTTTCATTTCTTGCTACTAATAATGTCTTGCTTAAGCCGTTCTTAATTCATAGGTCATATTACACTGGAGTTGACCAGTCCACATTGTATATTATGCATTGTAGTTTTAACGTTTCGAATCTTTTATTTGTAAGCGTGAAAATATCGAGATAATCAATAATATTAGTACGTGTAGCATAAAATAACCTCGAGACTAGACTAGCTTAGGCGCAGACCTTCAATTATTCCTAGAAGCTATAAAATCTAAATTGTTTTATTAAAAGCTGTAGGTACATGACCTGCCTAATTTACCGTTTAGTGAAGTCATGCACTATTAGGCCTCTGTCAGTTTATACAATGTGGGTGGATGTCAAGCTTTTTCTAATCGATCAAGCTTCTCCCACATGAATAAGTCTAACGTATCACTCAATAAACAGAGCAAGGTCGACCGAGAAATTGACCGAGCTAATGGATGTTCTAGTCGACGCTGGCGCTGTGATTTAATAAGGGCAAAATAATTTATTGATGGAACACACACTTGCACATTTTAGTAATAAATCAATTTTATCTACACCTACAATTTTCTCGACAAATTCTACCTACCTACATACATGAAACAAAAAATATTAAGGTTAAAATTCAGATTTGACACAATGTTTCCTTTAAAAAAATTTAGAGTATGTGTTTATACGAATTTACTTTCTAGTTTCATCATGAGCAGAAAGATAATCTAAGAAGAAACGTTCGGTATTTTATTTAGAATTTCCAACAATTTGGTATTCTTTTATAAAAGATTGATTAAAGTCATTGGCCTGGCCGGTGGTTGCGGGTCCGAGTGACGTCGGAAGCGCCTGCGCAGCGCCCGCAGCGCACTCATAAATACACACCGTGCACCTCCACTGACAACCAACCTTGAATTCAAAATCTGATCCTTAAACAGATTGGCATTTTCATAATAAAAGACAGATGTCAGGAATGCAACGATCGCTATTTATATATTTAAGCGATACTGTCGTATTAATTGTTTAATAACCGTTTAAGTTATTGCTTTTCCAACAATCGAAGATAAAATATGTTTCTATCGGAGCATAGATATTATTATTGGCCCTTAATATCGATCCTTTGACGCTATAAATATTGTTAATTGGCTAGAGCTCGGTTCTATCTGTATTCTGCGTGAAAGGTTGCTCAGTGCTCTTCAAGATTAAGTTGGAAGATCGTATTCTCACTTAAAGTAACACACACTTCACTAAGATAGCACATTGTTGTTGTTATGCACTAGTTTACCTGGAATGGTGTTAATACGTATATATAATTCTACCTATTTATATACCATGTAGGATAATGTTGTTTAAGTACCTACCTACAACGGCCTAGTATTGAATTTCGCTTCAGGTTTTAGGGTTAGAAATAAAAAATGATAAAAAGACTAAATTAGTCATCACCATGTTACCTCTGACAGAGAAGCTTATTTGAGTTAGACGTATCAATCATTTTTTTCATCGCATTCAACTCCCATGCTTTGGTCAGAATGTATAACATTATAACAGTGTCGCATAAAAGTGATAACTGTATTGTACCAAAACGAATCGATCGTATTTGTCGCCGGTTGTCTGAAGTGGTGCTTTTGGCAAAAAGTCAAGGCCTTCGTGCCGACAACCCGAGCGCGCGACCTTAGCTTTTAGTGTTCCGGGTCGCCTTAAATTGCCTACTTTAAAAAAAAAAGAACCCGTATGACGTCGTTTAATATAATTTAATACAGAACAAGAACTGCTTTGAAAGGATTCTGGTCTTGAATGACCAGGCATGATTCAGACCACACATATTGGCATTGTACGATTAATAATATTGAAAAAAAACTACGGAATTGCTGACAAATATTTGATTTAACAGTAATTTCACGGTTACGTGCTAACTTATTGGTAAAGAAACAACCAAAGATATTCTTAGAAAACCAGTTAGTAAGTAGGTATTTCCCGAAAAACAAAAAAGTGCGACTTTTAGTTCAGAATTTCTCAAGTTTGGTAGACGCTGAAGGAAATCTACTGCTTACTAATTGACTTTATGGGTGTTGTGTACTGAAAACAGGTTATGTACACGTGCAAGGTGAGTGTGTGAGATCTGTGGCTTGTCGATAACATTGTGTCGTGTTGCAGGTACATACATACAACACTATTATATCTGTACCGTAACTGTCTAGAACATTTTAATTCCTCGCAAATCTAACTGATACAACCGTATTTGTTCAATAATTTGTTAAGAATGGTAACCTCATTTGCGTAACTTGTTATTTAGTAGGTATCGAATTTCTTTTCCTCATCACATGTTATGAAGTACAAATCTCCGTTATTGTAGAGCATTGGTGAAGTGGAATTTGTCAAGTTTATCAAATTGATATTTCGACACGCCTGTCATCTCGTTGAGGCTTTGACACAGTTTGTTAACTATCAATATTTTACCACATAGCAGAGTGAGTGTACCTACACATCTTTTGGTATGCAAATTCCATTCAAAGTAAAATCGCTGATACAAGTCCCGGTCCTTCGTTTACACGTTAGTTAGTTAAAAAAACATTTTTATTTTATTTAAATCTTCATTACAACAAAGTATAATACGCGGACATAATACTAAAGTATCATCTATAAGTCAACTCCACACCATGGCAGAAAAGATATTTGCGGATCAGTAATACAATAACAACAGTATAGAAAACACTAAATATCAGTCATCATCAGCCACATGACGTCTACTGCTGGACGAGGCCCTCCCCCAATGGTTCCCATGATAATTTGGGGGGAAATACCAATAATCGCCATGCTTGGTAGGCCGATTGCCGATCGCAGTGGTTTGTTGCACAAACAATTTTGTTTGTTTTTTTATGTTTCTACTGTTGTCAATAAATGTTCTTTCTTTTTGCTTTCTTTCTTTCTATATTAACAATATAGTTTTAGTAACGCATCTTGTAGAATGCAGGTTCCATTTACAGTAAGTGCGCTGAAATAAATTCACGCCAGTAGTTTTGGCAAAATGCGTGTTTTTAGTCACAAAAACCTGTATTGTTGACAAACCTCATGATAGTTCACCAGCTAATAATGCCTTTAGCCGTTTAGTTTAAGTTTCATTCAAACAAGTACTATAAAGAAATAGAGGTGACGGTTTTTTTTTTGTTTTGAACAAGCAATACTAACAAGATTCCTATTAGCGGGTGTCATTTGAGAACAGTAGACTTTTTAGCGCTAAAGGACGTGAGAATTAAAACAAACAGTTATAACCGGATGTTAGTGTAGTCTAGAAAATGTGTTTACTAGAGAGACTCCGAACTAAGCACGCTAATTAAACGCAGTAAAATCAAAGACACTAATAAAAAAAGACATTAACTTTACACAAAATCAAGTTATTGCAATAAAATGAAAATGTTATGATGCTGTATGTGAGAACGGTGTCGAATGAGCTAATAAAAATACCTAAAACTTCAGTCACTAAGGACTAGAACCAGGGTACGGTGTAAGGTGTTAATTATAGAGAAGTTATTTCGAATTCCCAAGGGCTGTTTCAAATATTTACAAATGCCTATGATGAATCAATTCAATTCAATAACATAAACAATATTACTTTACTTACTAATTAATTAATAAATACACATGTATCTGAATGTTTGGTGCGAGAAAACAAGCCAAACAATCCATATAAGTACTTGTGCAAATAAAAAATAAGTGTGTAGTGCCTTTAGTGCAAGCACCATCTCTTTCACGTTGGATTTAATGTAACTATGTTTTCTAATCATACAAAAGCTAAAACTACCTATGTCTAAAACAAAGGCATATACTGTGTTATACGTTGATTCCAACAGCCTTGGTGTGAACTCGAGTGATCGAAGTCCTACACGTCAAATAGTCCAACACTCTCGATGGTCCCAAACAAACGTTGAAGTGTTTAATGGTATTAAGGTTTCAACGACTTCCGTCAGCCGCATGGGCCACGTGGGCGGGCGGGCGATCCTCGAGCCGCTACTGCCTTCTCCACGCTAAAATAATAAATGGTGAGAGGCACTCGGTAGTCATTCGCCTGTCAAATTAACTGCACGACAAACACAAAAGCCTCTACAAAGAACCATACCGTTGACTTTTCACGAGTGCCTACTTCATTTTGATGTACTTAGATATTTTTAGCATCAATTACAAAATGCACTGCGGCATAAAATGTTATGGAACTAATAAACATGACCTCATTCCATGTGTCGTTTTCTGCACCTTATTTATGTATCCTACGGAAAAAAATGCTATCGAAATAACCAATAAAGCCATAAAACTCAACTTCGTATAAATACACGAGACTTCCGTTACGGGGCTCAGTAGGTATTCCCTTGACAAATTCAGGTATTTCGTTTTTAAACAGGTTGTTATATACTTTTTAAATTCTCTCAGGCAGTTAAAAATATTTTTTAATTGTATTTCATATTCGTACCTGCCTATTTTTGTTTGATATGACTAATCGCGTATTATAATGGCGTAGGCATTATTTTAATTAGTGATTTTAGAACACATTACAATTCTGCTTGTTAATTAACTAATATGACCCAAATGGTTTAACTAAAAGCAATTCGTAAGTTATTACTTACTACTGGACGCCCCGCGGTGGCACTCGGGTTTATTCCGGTTTCGAAGGTATTTTCGGAATTCGTGTTCCAAAATAAATGCAAAAAAAGGAGTACAGCAGTTTTTTAGTTATATTGAGCGTATCATAAATAGTGTTTATATTATATTATTTACCAGCTGACCCAGCAAACGTTGTTTTACCAATAATCCAATATACATTATTAATAGTGTTTTTCAGCATGCATTATATGCATGAATCATACATTGTACCTTTATGAATCACTCTATCTACTAAAACAAAACCGTTTCAACATTTTAAGATCTACACAGAGGGACAGATAGCGAGAGACGACTTTGTGTTAAAATACCATGTATTGATGAATAAATTAAAGGTCTCCCACTGCTAGGCAAAGTCACTGCACCTATTTCCTTCCAAGTTATTACATCCAATATATTCTAAAAACCAGTTGTTTTTGTACTCGGTGCATCGTTACTCAAAGTCTCTGTCACGTTTCGACATTAGGAATATTTAAACAAATAGGTTTTTATTAGTCATAGAGTTTTACGATTCAATATATTCTCCTAAATACATTCGAGTACGTTAATACTTGCGTTAGTATGGATGTAAACATACTGACATTTCCATATTCCTACCTATTCATTATCTATATATCGCGATCATATGTTAAAAATTTTGAGCTTATTTTCTTACTACTACTCATAGTATATAGAATATAATAATATAGAATATAATGATAAAAAAATAAAAAAACAAAGACACTTCACGCCTTTTAATCCACAAACGGGACAAGCAGAGGCACTTGCTAAAGAAATGGCCACGACATACAAAGGGTATGTCGTGGCCAAGGGTATGTATGTATGGATACCCAACGTGGCAGGGAGAGAGGCCGTCGCCGTCATAGGGATCGCACACCTTGTGGTAAAGAAACACGCGTCGCATCGCGTTGTTGCTCTTCGGCGTACGAGCATGCGTACATAGACTATGATAATAAAAAAACAGAACCAAATTCACCCTGTGGCTACTTGTCAACGCAGTTTTTTTTAAAATCTGTTCGATTTATGGGGTCTCATCATCATTTCTGCTATCATCAAAAACCATGACTTCCGCCACACACGGTGGGACTACCTTTTAAATATCTTCTTTCTAACAAAACAGAATCATCAAAACCGCTTCATAAACGATTAAGCTATCCGCGAAAAGCATAATGTAGGGTCGAATTGAGAAAGATTCATATTTGAAGTCGCTTAAAAAAGAAACCGATTAGATAGACGTCTAGTACAGCCCAGTCTCGAACCCATAACCTACCGATGGCAGGTTTTATTGCCCGAAAACTAAGCCACGGGTGCTCCTAATAAAATGTATGATATCTTAAGTGTCCTCAAAAGTTGATATACCGTAAAAGTCTCCACAGTACAACTACCTGATCACATTCAAAGCTTATGTTATACTAGTCAAAGTTCAGATAATTTTAACGTTATATTAGCGTCATAATTTTAATTAATAATTTATAGAAAGAAAACACTTTATAGTTACAATAACAATTAATAATTGATGTTTGTTCAAACGTGGTTTCAAACTTGGGTGGAGTCAGCGCGTTGAAGTCTTTTGTATCGAACGGACGAGCATTTGAAATTCTCGCGTAGATTATAGTTATATGTGTTAATCTTATGTATGAGGAATCAATCAATTTGTTTTTTTTTTGTGTGTCCATTGTGCCTATGACATCCTAGTCTAACAGTATTTGCAAGCATCGGTGAAGATAAAATATTGTGTATTATAAATCCGTCACAATTGTGTTTATTTTTGTGTAGAAATCTTTTTTGTATAGGTAATATAAGCTTGTATTTTTGCTAAATATTTTCTGTATTGGTTACAAATTATCTGATAAAGTAAAGAAAAAAAACAAAGCATTTATGTTAAAGTAATTCCGGCGTCACTATATCTGATATGTACGTATTAACAGTAAATCTAATAACAATTGTTAACAACACAGAGACTTTACACTTAAAAAAGAAAGCGTAGATGTGAGATAAGTTGTACTATTTGAATATTTCGCATCCGAGTAACTGTTTAACAATAGTATTTTGTATGAGATGGAACACCTACGTGGCATTGTTATTGTAACAACACGACTGGGGCCCACACCTGTGACTCACACCAAAAGCCTAATTCAAAACCAAATAAGTTTATTTGTACATATATATAAACACTATAAAACCCTATACAAGAAGTTAGTAGATACTGTACACGCTGCGATCAATCTTGAATGTAGCAACACAGAGGAAGTGAACTGAACTTAATCACCAAAATAATAATGTGGTGGCCAATCAACGCCGTATCTCATGCAAGTGACTACGCAGCTCCCTACGGACCCTAATATTTCTTATAAAGCCCATGGGGTCAGCCTTCAATAAAGATTACCGTTGCTTCTCGCACACAAACACACTACCACATGCAATATACAAACAGACACTCGACGCTAGTTGCTATACATTAAAAAAGGACTATTGCCTAACAAGAGGTCCATTGAAACGACAATATTATAGTGTCAGTGTTAAAGTGGAACAAGGAACTTGCCGCGAGACGGCGAGCGTTGAACTCGCGCGGCTGTGTGCGTGGCGCGCGCACACACGCGCACCCGGCCGTGTGCCCACGTGCGTGTGGTCACGTGGCCCGACGCCAGTGTGCGTCTAATACAAATTCTCACAGTTTGATCAGATTCGGTGCCGCGGTGGTGGGGGTGCGGTTGTGCGTGTGAGTGACTCGGTTGACCAGCCTATCGAGTTATTTCCAAAGTGTCAAATAAGAGTCATAAAATAAACAATTTCCAATTGTAATTAATGCTAATACAGATAATCTTCTAATTGGATTTCTCATCGCCGGTTGATTCTATATGTCATAATTGCTTTTCTTTAATTCGACGATTGCAAATTACGAACAGTTTTCATGCTGTACATGAGGCTTTTATACCTTATTTTTTCTTTTAATCTAAACACGGTTCCTAATATAATTCAACATTGAACAGATTCGTGCTACACATCTTGTAAATCTGACAACTTTATTACTATCGACACTCTACTATGTTGCTTGGAATGTATATCAACTACTTTTAAAGTGAACTATGTCATACTTTTTGCGGTGTAGTATTTAGAGCAGAGGTTTGTTCAGAGCCACTATACCGCCAAGCCTAACTATATTTGATTATAATTTTTATAAGTATTTTTAAACTATGTGGCTTAGTAGATATGTTAGTGCCTATCGATATCGTATAATTTTCTGATATTATATTCGCCATTATGGTCACTCCAATTTATACTGATTCCGAATCCATATCATAGAAAGGTAACAAAAGCGCCAAACATAATACTAACTCTAGATGCCACATAAATCAGCTTATTGTATTTAGAACGTTACTGTGAGATAGGTTCAATTGTTGCAGAAAATTTATATTTGTGTCGTACATAAAGATATTCCGATAACTATGAAGTGAAAAACCGCACAACAAAAGCCTTAGGTGATCGTTATATCACTATACCAGAGTGGAGAAATCTTTAATAAGTACCACGAGCATTCGTGGAAATCAATCATCAATACATATACTCGAGTTAACTTCGTAATATCGGCTAATTAATTTATCACACATTTGCCTGCTCCGCTTTAAGATAAAGAAGGTGTAAGGGTATTGAATTGCGTTGATTTGATTTGACGTATATGCATAATACATTAACTTGCGTACATAAACCTAAATGAGATGATCAGCACAAAATATAATTGGGTAGTTACGTAATTCTAAAAACGACGATGTTCATGATCAACACGATTTCGAAAAGAGTTACAATGTAGCAAACCAATATATTCTTGTATACAAAGTATATTAATATTGGCAGACGCCATCAACGAAAGTGAGTCATAAACTGTAATGTTCATTTAATCTTTACATTGGACGCCGTTGATAGTGCTGTAAAGAATAAATAAAATGTAGACAGTAACATCGCGCTTGCGTCCTCGCCACGCAACTGACGTGTAAGCTTTATTGTTAGGTGTTATCTAGGTCTTAGGCGTTTCGTGCGGCACAGTGCTTAAGTGGCAGGCATTCGAGCATTGCCTAACACCGCCGCTATTGAAATTGGTCTCATCGCGTTAAAAGCTTGTGATATACAACGGTAATAGAGGTAATTGTACCGTAATAGCTACCTGTTGGTAAACTTGCGTTCGAAACGTGTTGCTAACCAATAGGTACGATTTTATTTATTGCACTATATTTTATGTAGTAGCAGTTTAAATAGATAATTCTTTTGACCTATTTTAAGTATCGAGTCTGCGGCTAATGTGGCCTGTAATAGTTAGAACTACTGAGGCTGTTTAAGTGGTTAGTTTTTTTTTTACGTAGCGACCCACAACGGTTTATTGTTCGTCTCTTTTTGGTACATGTGAACTAGTTAATTTAAAAAAAAAAGATAACATAATAATGTTTTCACGAACGTCAGCGGAGGCCCGATAGATCATTGTCTGATTCTATCAGCGCGAACGCATCAACAAAGTTACGAAAATAAATTGTTACACGATGTACTATAACGAAGTTTACAAATAAACAACGTGAAAATAAATTATTGCTAACAAAAGAGGAAATATAATGTAGCGAAACGTGTTCAGTGTGGTATGTTGTATATTGCAAGTACTGAAAAAAAGCTAATTAAAATAAATGCAATACAATGTCGATCGAGCGTCTACCGCGTACGACCTTTGCTATTTCGAAATCATACGTCACACGTGA
Source organism: Conopomorpha cramerella (assembly GCA_012932125.1). NCBI lineage: Eukaryota > Metazoa > Arthropoda > Insecta > Lepidoptera > Gracillariidae > Conopomorpha > Conopomorpha cramerella. Next base: position 44,626 of record SJJU01070588.1, on the reverse strand, counting down.
GCCGCCTATTGTTTGCCAATGACATTGCGCAAGGTCGTCTGAAGTGCATAATGCTCTTTTCAATCCCTCATACAGGTCCCTCAAATCCTAACCCTAGTAGTAGGACACACTAATAAACTGTCAGTTCGTATTGAGAGCACCCAATCTAGTCTGGATATAACAGTTATATTTCATCTAAAACACAACGAAATAGACGTTCTAAGTGTATTTCCTTTTTGCGTGTTGAAGTGTCGAGTATAAAATCCATTATAAATAGTCAAATTATTTATTGCATGGTAATAGTGCTTTCACATACGCATAGATACATTTTTACTAAGATTGATGTAATGTATATGTATACGTAGGTAAAGACACAGTTAGACACTGTTATACAGCCAGTTAGACATATTATAATATAGTGCATATGACTATTTAAGTTTCAATTGCTAGGCTAAAATAAACGTCTGGTTCTGCCCACTGGGATTTAAGAACTTATGGACGTCTCTATTATCAGCGGCCTATTGTGACTAAAACCTCTACAATTTCTAACATAGTCCCGATATATTACATTAAGTAAGTTTTCACAGACATAGCAATCCACAATAGCACAGTGATAGTAGCATAAAAGACAAGACTATTCACTGATCAGAATCCGGTAACTGCCCATAGAATTTGAATCCCACGCGAATTGAATTGACCGCGCCGCTGTTTGTCAACACAGAGCGCGGGTCATAATATCATATCAGATAATAGCTATATTGCCTTTCAGGTCTTGTAAGGCAAACTAATAGAATGCACTAATACCCAGTCGAAGAGATTTCGCAACGACTAAAACCTTTCTACAAAAAAATATGTAAACCTTTGTGTTTTATAACTGGACTATACCGGAAACTGTCGTATTTCAGGTTTTAGTTTCACTGCCTTTTAATTGTTATTTCTTTATTATCAGTAGATTGTTGAAATACATCTACATTAACCTCAAACGTTGAGCATACATTTCCATGTGAAACGCGTCACAATATATACAGAATAAAAAAACAAATCAAGGAAGGAACCTACATTTTTGAGGTCCCGTTAATCTTGCGGCGTAATGACCATGGCTTTTTGTTTTCCATCGATCTAATCATAATAAATTTATATGTTTGATACACCAATGATACCGCTTACACGTCCCTAATAGAACTATAAAAGGGTTTGATAGTTTTTTTACAACCACTGTTGTTTTGTTGACGGATGACGAAACATAAAAGTTCGTCTTTATTTCTAAGAGGTTTATCAAGAATAGCCGACGCGTTATTTATTTCTAAGAGGTGTATCAAGAATGGAGGACGAAGTTTTTTTTGTCTCTGCCTACCCCTATAGAAGACATGTTATTTATTGTGATGTGTTGAGTGCATGTAAGTTAATCTTATCAACATCACAAAATTTACAACAGTATTTCAATTGTTCTTTTATCTCCTACCAACCAAATACAATATTGTTCAATCAAGATTTATATTTGTCTATTACATAAGGTACTTCTCTCAAACCCATCTCTATATGGGTTTATGCCATACTGTTGAAAGAGCTTATATTGTGTGAGCAGTACAAAGTACAACTTTCGTATTTAAACACAGAGTTGGTTGTTTGGATCTCAACTCTTGTTTTTAAAAACCAATGACTGTGATGGGTCGAAAATATCTCTGAACATCCATAAATATTGCTCTAATAAAATCTCTTCCGCATACAATTTTCATACATAAGACCCGTTAGAGGTTGAACAGAGATAAACACTGTATCCATAATAGTATGTGATTTGATAATCAAAAGGTATATGCAATTGTCATTAGCGATTAAAATAACTTGTAATTGATACACTAACCAGTTAATTACATGCCGCATGTATATGATATCAAGCCTTAATATACAAACAAGTTTTTGTATCCTGCAACATTGTATATATGTTCACGATATTCGTATGTCTGTTTACCCGACACGTGACGATCCTACCGCAACATATATAGACATATTTGTAGCATATATAAAAGTAGCGAAAGGTTAATACATGCGCCTCATAATATATTCATTAGACATTTTTGTCAGAATTTACATTAATTTATCAACGTGTCTCGATGCCCTGGTTTCGAAGTATTTATTTGTCATGTGATTGAAACAGGAAAATCGGGTTTCCAGTTAGGCAAATCCCTTAACGATGAAAAAAACTGGGGCTATTAATGCCTCCCGCGTCTTTGCTAAATTGCTGTTAATTTGGATTACGCGTGTTTTGGATTTGCTGGAAATTTGACAATATGTCATTTGCTCATATCTGTACAATGCATGTTGCGTCAGACCGACATAATAAACATCGGCTAGGGCCAACCTTGGACGCAGTTGCTCAAGCTGTCCCGGTCGCCCATATTAGATGGAGTATCCATAACGGATGTCCCCACGATAAAACAAGTCCGATATATACATCATGTGAGCCCATAGACGTCCACTACTGTCCCCAAAGGCACGCCACAAAGATCGGTCATGTACCAACATAGTACGTAGATACTTTTTTTCCACAGCTTTTGCGTTATTTATAAATAGCATGGAGTGACAATATAACACAAATATATTACATAATAGTAAAGTTTTATCTCATTAAACCAACCATCATTGCTCATAAGTTATTACATCTAATGATCTTGCTAAAACAGACGTCATCGTAGTAAGTAATCGATGAGATATTTCAACAGAACTAGATTTTTTTGAAATTTATTTAGCATAGGTAATTTAAAACGCTCAGCCAAAAAATTTGCACACCGCTACCGAATAGCTATGTTGCGAAGATAAACATAAATGGTGTGCGTGGGCGCACTAACAGAAATACCTTTATGTTCTGGCTATCAACTTTAAGGATACAGTTAACCTAAATTAAGAATAAATGAAGGCCACTTTAAGTGAATCGTTTAAATGTGGACTTTTTAAACTTTTAAACATCCTATTGATATTGTAAATTCTAAAATTTCGTATGTATGTTGTATATTTTTCAAAGAAAAACTACTTAACTCAAACGTGGTGGAGAGACAGATTCCGTCCTGGATGAGGACACAAGCCATGTTTTATTTAATTTTCCCATTAGAACGGAAATTAACAGGATAAACCGCGACTGTGGTAGAGGTGAAAGAGATTTGTCTGGATCGTGACAAGTCGAAGTCCATGATCTCCGCCTACCCCTCTGGGAAACGGGACGTGACGTATGTGTAGGTTTGTAAACCGTGTGTACACAGGTAGAACAAAATATGCTGTATTACTAACATGATAATTACTTAAAATTATTTATTTAACGAGATATTTCATTCAGTTGTATTATTGATAATATTATAAATTTTAAAACCATCATATTGTATACATTATGTATATACTATTATATGTACATATATATACTCTATTTTAATTCGTTATTTTTAAGAGATAACATTTTAAAGCTATCAATGAAACTTACATTGTTGCTTTTTTATGCTCGATCTTGATTGGCAGCTTTACCTACAAGATAATAATGTCAAGGATATGTTAGGCTTTTATTAACGGTTTCGTTAGTAACGCTACTTACTGTATTGTACAATGAAACTATAGTTTAAGCATTATTATGAAATTATGGACTGATTGTACTATTTATATTTTATATATGCCAAGAATGCTGTGGTGGATAGAAGATTTGATATGACGAATAAGGTCACTTTTGCCCTTACGATTGGGATTTAGTACATTGCCCAATTAAACTTCTATTGAAAATATTACTAGCGTTACATTTTATATACACGTTTTTCTTCTCTTCGTTTCTATTAAGAGTAGCTACCATTACTTCATCTCACTCTATAGGCCCTAACGTACATACATACGTATGACGTAAAACTATCGCGTTTTCCTTCATTTGAAAATAGTTTACCGGAATTGAACCAGCTGCATCACGGTTAGACATCATAACCACATAGCTGCTCCAATATCAAAAAGAACTCTATCTCATCGCTGAAGTAAATCAAGAACGTTTCCAGGTCCAACTAAAATTTGACGTTGGCATTTATGCTACGGATTCCGTAATATCCGCACGCACACACCCTCGCATTGTTTAGGAACACGCACACATGCGCGTTGACGTCGCGTACGTACACTTCAATGCGGTGGCACGTGTGTGTGTGTGATACCACTACATGGACACTCACGTGCGCACGGAACGAGTTCGGCCCGACCGACCTGCTGTAAGAACTCAGCCAAGGACGTCGGTGTAACGGTCTACGGGCCATAGAAGAAGGGGGAGGTGTGATAGAGAAGGGCGACTATGCTCCCGCTACGTCACCGGGAACGATGACTCCTGCGTGACGTCACGTGCCACGTGCTCAATAACAAACACGAGGCGCTTCGGAAAGCTCATAGATACTGTAATACTAGAATTACCTAAGTTAGGTTCGATATTACTTTGAGAACCCTCTTTACTATATTTGAAGCTTACAAACGTTGTTTATATTTTACAAGTAGTAATCTAGGGAAAGGTCAATACTATTCAAAAGTTAACGATTACGTATCGCAATAAAGCCTCTACACACATTATAATACCATTTCGTCTAACATTTGGATGATTGACGTGTCCCACATACCTCTACGTAGAGTCGTCAATTTCGCCTCCTTGCCACGGACATCGACCCAGCGGAGTTCCTTGGCTCTCGCTCTTACATCCGACGCTCCATATTTTTGTCTCGGAGTCACGAATACCGCTTCACAATGTTCTATTACGGCCAAGAACAATAAGCATTTCGAGTTGTATCTCCCAAAAACATTTCCGTCTCCCTCTAGCGTATTAGATCTGGCGCATGCGAAAGAGACGGTTATAGTTTTGGGATGGTCGGTGGCGAGGTTTCGTCGGAGGCAAAGATGGCCACTGGGGGACCGTTTTGTAAGATAACCTAATTTAATTCAATTGGATCGGCGGCGGGTGTTTTGTTTGAATTTCGATTATTGAGCGCATTGTGTTGAGATAACGAGGTGTGGGGGGTGTGAGGGGAGCGGGGGCACGGCGGAGCGGAGCGCGGAGCTCGTTCGGAAATCGCGAAGGCTTTCCGGACGCGGAAAATCCTTCAGTAAAACGTGCTTCCACCCATTATTTTATTATGCCCTTAAGAGATCAACGCACTGGCCAATATCCGATGCAAATACCAGTTTAACGTATGTATCTGTAACAGTGCGGCGAGTTCACTTGCTACAAGAGACCGTAAATTAACCACTTTTTATAATGGAGGTCCATTTTTGGAAGTGAGTACAGACGCGACTCAGCATACGCTCTACACATCGCTACGTTTACGGAATTGAATTAATTCTATTTACATTGTTCCTTCCTATTTATAACTTTAGTACGTAATTTGTTTTGCTGAAATCCACTATATAAGACTTAAACTTTTCTATATAAGTCAAAACTGTTTGGTCACCAATTATATCGAATAAATACAATAAAAGTCACAAATGTCTAATTGTAGGGATACATAATGTATTTATGTATAGAAGTTGTAAAAAGAATTTTAATTAAAAAATAATCGTAGCCGGCGGTGGGAACATTGAAGTCGTTCGACTTCGAGGCGTAGCCTAGAGGTAGGCACTTGTACAATGTTACAATTTCATTAGTATAATTTGATCTATGCCGCCTAATATAATATATGTATAACTAGCTCAATCAATCAACTAACACAGTGAACCTCACTTTGTCTACAGCAATACAAATTACCTTACATTACTTAGTCTTGTTGTAATCGGCAACGAATGTAATAACGATTTGTGGCTCTACAATTAGTGACGTCACGGCGGAAACTTGCACTGACATTCAAGACAATGGCCGGCGCAGGCGCACCGTGGTGCGCGCGCGCAGGGAAAACTACGCTCACACGGATATCGCACTTATGCCCATTAATTAATACATAAACCATGCATGAGTGTTCCGTTGGATAAATGTTAATTGACTATTTCTACATACATTATAAACCAATGAGTAAGTACTACCTAGAAGGTAATACTTACTATCTATTCCTTGTGGCTTGGCCAGCATATTATAATGGCCACAGCGTAGTACTGTAGAATGCAATCCTCCCTCAAATTGAAAATAATGACAACATTATTTTAAGCGAAATACCATAAAAAATCAAATGAAATTGATAATTACAGTGTTGGTGGTAGGTACAGAATTACTAACGTAAAACAATTTAGTCGTAAATTGTTGGTTAGCAAATTAAGTTTTACATTTAATATTTCAACATACATAAGTCAATATAGCAGTTAATGTGCTTTTTGAAAGAAACCGATAATATTTCATCTCGTAATTCTATACTTAAGATTATTTTCCATGTAAGATTTCCACACGAGTCTTCTAAGCGAGTGAGTGCGCGCTGCGCAAGAAGGCGAAACAATATATATAGACTTCTTCATAGTGTCGATTAGCTTTTGGTAAAACCTAATAGATCATTTATTATGTTAGCATTACGTACAAAACCTAGTAACCTAGCCCTATTTAATCTACGCGATAAACGTCAATTACAACAACATTTGATGTTTTTAACCAATTTCGTTTCATTCCCGCAACGTAAACTGATTGTCATAGTGGTTGATAATTGTCGTGTTTATTATTATCTATTGAATCGGGTCTCTGATTGATTTATTTTTATTTGGGCGTTTAGAAAACATTTTAAAGGTATAAGTGTTAAATAGGTATTTGCCTTGGACACAGTGCCTTGGAATATGTCCTACAGAGAAAATTTTACAGAATAAAGAAGGTAGTATATATGCTAATCATACTAAGCTAAAAACAACTTCAATATAAAACATAATATCAGTTCATTTGTAGATACCCTAATTATACATATAGTATTACTTTAGTATCTAGTAACACCAACAAGTTTTGGGCGCACGTTGATATCTTTTATATTGAACCGTTGTATCGTTTATGCTCAATGTGTAACGGCCCAACCAAGATATGTGGTATTCTTATCGGAGACTGGCTGTATGCTGAGCATTAAAGGAATATGTCAATTCATAGCCATGGTGTTAATTATTCCGAGTTAATAGCAATTTGTAGTATTACTATTGTTAGAAAAAATATAACACGGCCGTAAAGAAAGGTTTGAATTTGTCCTCTTAAACCTATCGTGAGCACAGCCCGCGTGTCGACGTGGTAGCCATTAAACATCTATTGTCTTTTTTTTGGTATCTCCGAAAGTAAAGTGAATTTCTGTGGTACTTTGTTGGTTTTGATGTATCTCTGTTGATTCTGATTATCTGTACTAGCGATTAAATAGTATTTAATTACTCCTCACCCCCTGACACGTTGGGTTAAATACGATTGATGAACTGAGTTTGCTTAGCAAGTGCCTCTATCTAACCCACTTTGGGATAAAAGGCGTGAAGTGTATTTTTTTATTACTTCTCTCTTATTTAAAAGCAAATACTTTTTGTACAATAAAGTATGAAAGAACAACTGTATGTCCATAAAAGTACTCAGCTGGGTGACCTTCACAACTGCTCTGCGTCATTGATACAGTTTAAATCAGAACACTGAAACTTTTTGCCAGCAACAATAGACCTAATGATCATTATCCTCAATCCAGTAGAATTAGGTCCGATTATGTTTATCAATCACTTGCAATAATTTGCTACACTATTACGTCGATTTAAACCATCTCAGTGGTAATTTCCACTAATTGCATGTAAAACGGGACTCGTTCGCAATTTCGGTACGTTCCGCCCACAGTTAAGGTCGACAGTTGCGTATCACGGCGAACGCAGTAGATCACGCAACTACAATAAGGAATTCGTCCGCAGCTTATTCAACCAGAAAATCAATCTCACTTGCTCTTTTTACGACGAATGAAATGTGTTTACAGAGAAAAAAAATTGACAAAACGTAAGATGCAAAAAAAAAAGCACACAAGTTAAATACCTAGCGTTGCGTAGAACAAACCGTCAATGGGCAAAAAAGCTGAACAGGATTTTCGGTTAAGGCGTCGTAGTTTTTTTTTAATTAATGCGGAAAAAGGCGAGGACATTGTCTCTGGTTTTCAATGTCAGCGAAAACCTCAGCCTTACAAGTTGTGTTGCACACGCCGGGTACATACAAGACAATACTAGGTACAACAATGAGTGGTCTGTTTACTGACGCAGATGTCTCCATCTTCATGGGCGACGTATCCGCTGACCACACAATTATAAATGACAGGAACAGTGAAACAACTCCGTTTATTTCGATACAAAAAGTGTTATTGCCCAGTATACAGTAGTTTACCTCACACTGCTGCACTGGTGCATTTATTTTAAACTCCACGATAATAACCGCGTATTTTTGTCTTATTTTTTAAATTTAAAATGCATGGAAGGTAGAGTTTTGTCCATACATTTTTTGTAGTTTTTTTTTAAAGTAACAAACTCGGTGGAACTAATCCTTTGTTTTATTACACTAGTAAAATCTTACGCTTGGAAAAGTTAGCTCGTGGTATTTATTGTCGAATTAATGATATTAGATTAGATAATATTAGGAATTCATATTATCTAGTTGACGCCCAAGTCGTGTACATCTCATTTAGTCGTGTACGTATTCCTGCTAAGTAGCAGGAATGTACTCGTAATAACGCCGGATTATGATTGCCTATTCACACCACTGTTCATTAAAAATAAGGGCCGTGCCCTAATTAATGTAGGTCACAATACCCTATCATTTGACAATATCTTTCCAATTTCTTGACTTAAGATACGTTTGAATATAATAATTGCCAAATAATACCAGAAGAATAACCAAATTCTTAATCATAAAATATGCATTAACAGTAAATAGACACAATATATATTATGTTCCAGGTCTGTGAAAGTGTTAAATAGGTGTACATCTCATTTATATTTCTTCAATAACCATATACGAAATTGGCACGTCCATAAGAAATAGTTAAACGGTTGTCATGCTAGGCTAATTTTCGCCTACGAGCCATCGATTGAACCAAAGATTAAGAAAGAAAGTACCTATATGTATATAGACAAGGCCTCGTCTTCTTTGTTCTATCGAGCGAGATCGGACGATGTAGATAGCGTCTCCGATACTGAGATATGCTCCATCCATTATTGTTCAGTTTTACAAATTAAAATGTCCCTGTCAATTTTATAGAAGAAAGCTGATAAACTCTCGAATTATGTTAACCTTTCGCGTTTTCCTACAGATTCCTTTCTAAGAATATGTATCTAATACTTTCCTGTTATAAGCTTAACGTATTCATAAATTTCCGAGGATGAAGTCCATATATCAACGTATAAGCAGATTTAATGCGTTATTCATTATTTTGATTTAAGCAAAGATTTCTGATTTTTATTTTAAAGGAAATGTTTGCAGACGTCGTCCATTTCTGTGTTTAATTTCATTTCAGTCTGGGCACTCACGGTTATATAGTTTAGTTATAAATTACGCACAGTGATATAAAATTATGAAATAACAATCATTTACGTACCGACAATAAGGTATGTACGTATAATATGGGACTAGGTATTGTAAAATCACGGACACAATATAAATTAAATTTTATGCTGCCGTCGCCTGAGTGCTAACATACGGCCAGGCCTCCATAACACGGGAGTCAGATTACACTTGGCCGATAGGGAATTCGTGTCACACCCGGAAACTAAAAAATAAAATATATAGAGTAAAGTTTTTCTCGAGATTGTGACTCACGCCACACAATCTCAGTTCCGCTTACAACTAGGACAAAAGGAACCGGATCTATTCATTATATTATCTACGATTCAGCGAATTATATAAAACAGTTTTAATGTTCACGGATTGGTTCGAAATGCAAAAAGCGTGGTCGCCGCCGCCGCCGGCGGTGTCGTCTTCGTTTGTCTTAGAGCAACTTTATTATTTACCGGCGGGCTCCTAATAGGCACGTCTCAAAATGACATTTATATAATTAACCAATTTGCACCTTGATAAAGTTGTACGGATTACTTGTTAGTTGGTATTAGAAATCTGAAGTGCAAGAGTGGTGCCAAAGGTGAAATGAGTACTAACTGTTAGCGGGCGATACGTCAGTTTGCATAACGAGCTGTACGAAAACTGTTCTTAGTTGTCGGCTCGCAGTTCCCACAGAATAGTGGTCCGAAGAAACGGTCACTCGCAATGCACAAGGCGATTTACGTACGAGGCAGGTTTCGCAAAACCGATTACCGGCACCGAGATTGGATCCCGAGTGTGAGCCTATCTAATTTATCACGAGAACACATCTCTAGGCATTAATAAACTGATGCCAAACTAATGCCTTCGATGTACGGGTTACAGATGTCACTTGAAGCAGCGCGGGCGCACGCCGACCCGACACGCACTACTCTAACTACACTGCAATTTCCAAACGAGATAACTCACAAGATACTGTAGATATTATTCTCGTACATTCAAATTTTATAGCCTGTCGTGTATATAGTAGGTACGTGTAGGTACGTAGGTATTGCCTTGTCGTTTGTTCCGTACACTTGTTTCCTGCAGTCTGCGAGAGCGCTCGGGGCGCGCGTCGCCAGAATATCACATTTTATTGCTCAAACAACTTTTCATTTCGCTTCCTATCTGTAAATAATCGAGCAAGTAACTCAACTATAGACCACCGCCGGTAAAATATCTTAAGTACCTGCAAATTAATAAAATACACGTAGCAAGGCAAGTTCGCATACCGCCTTGGGGACGCAGCCCGCCTACTCGGAACCCCTAATTATTCTTCTAGAATGTTTGCGAGAAGAAATCGTCCAAACCCTTGGTGATGGCAACACGTTAATAACGGCATTACCAGCCTTCGTGAGCATTATCGCCCGGGGAAGCTCGTGCATGTAAAAGTCCGCGGCCACGAACTTAATTACGGTAAATGTCAATATCTGGAGCACTTTTGAGAAATGAAATAAATAAGAGCGAGCAATTTCACTCGAAAAGCAAGCCGAGTTTTAATGAAACAAGCCCGAACCCTTCAATTAATTCACGGTTTCCGGTTCTGTTCTGTTTTTCTTTGAGGGCTGGATGGTTACGAAAGTTTTATCTCACAGTGGAAGTGTCACACACCCATTACGGCCGGGGTTTGGCTTTTTATTTGCATGTTTCTGTGGGAATTGGGGACGCGCACACCGCTACATAAAACATTCATGTAAAACGAATGCGATTGCCACTCGGGACAGTTTATGAAAATGGAGGTATGTGGAGGAATACAAATAAACTTGCACTAAAACAAGAATTCCTTCCGCGCGCCAACGAAAAAAGTTGAAGAAATCTGTGAGTGGTACCTATTCATAATTGGGCACGTTATAAATATTATGTTATCGTTTTATTCAGCATAGTAGTCGCTACCGTGTGTACGCAGCCTTAGATCGTCAGTCACGCGATACTCCATAAGCTATGCTCAATAAAAAAATGCCAGTCTTTATTGATTTAAATTGTAAACGATCACATCTCGCCGAATAACATAACAATGAAATGTGAACTTTATACCTCCCGCATTGGATTGATTGTCAACTGTCGAAACTTCCTCACACATATCTTCAGGAATTGCTACTGCGAGCTCAATAAAATTTTAACATACATTTATTTAATTGCCAAATTATACTGAAGTATGTCTGTGCAGTGATATAAATAACTGATTTATGTTTCCTTCTGGAAATTAAGCGAGATACACTCTTGAGGAGAGCGAGATAAGCATTCGAAGGGTGGTGATTATGACTGATATTACCGCCCGAAATCGTTTTGACAAATCCATTTTCGTAACGAGATTGAGTTGCTCTTACTTTTGATAAATTAAAGTTTTTAACGATAATAGGTACCGTTGTGCTTTTATTACAGAGACTTTGCGTAGTATATCAACGAACTATATAAACATACATACTACAATTATATATTATAAAGTAATTTATAGAATGAGTGACTTTTACACGGCTGATGTTTGGTCGTAACAGGAATATTTGCAAAATATTTTACACGAAACCAACAAGAACGCAACAGGGCTTATTTCCTTTACATTTTCTAAGCTGTTCTCACAAATACCATGTTCTGCGACGATGTACAAGCATCTACGCGGACACTAATGTCACATGCAACCAAATTACACTGACCCGTTTTAAAGTGATATCCCTACTTACACTGAGGCTTCTTTAATTTTAGTCTGGGTAGAACGAGATGGCCAATCCCGAGGTATCTCACTGTGGATCGGAGTACATTAACAAGCACTTCGGTAATGGTCAACCGTCCTGCAACCAAGGCCGGCTTCAGTGAAAGGATTCCGAACTGGATCATCTTAGAAGAAGACAACATATTTCGATACTAACAAAGACCAACATAAATGTTATACGGTATCATAAGAAGTCACATTTATAATCAAAGAATATATTTCCTGTTTGAGCTTCTAGTACGCGAATATTTACTATAATTTGTTACAATGAAACATGTAAAATAAATCGGCTTTAAATCATAGTCCGCTAACTGGCTTTCGTAGTGCATTCTTGTAGTGTTGGGCCGCGATGCTGCGTGGCGCGGTGCTGCGCGCGCGCATGTGACGCCTGCACGAACTATGCAAATGACGGTAGACCGACATTACCGCTTGCAACATACAATATCGATACTAGAGCCGATAGTATACATTGCCACAAAGCGGTGTGACCGCAAAATTACTCTTGCCACATATAAAGCTATTAAGACAATGATAGCTTTTGATTTTATGGTTTGTTTATAGCATTGTTGCAAATATAGTAAAATTTATAGTATCGAGAATTAATGTCGTATGTTATTGTCATAGTCATGATTTTAACATTTTTATACAAATGTATAAAATCATAGAAATCGAATAAAATCCCGATGCCGCCGTCGCCTGTATAAAAAACTGAAATGTCAAAAACTATGTTCATGGATCGAATTCTATTGAAACAGTAATAACTTGAGTCTTAAAACAATTGAGCATGTATTGAATACATTTACTCACTTCAAAGTATATAATTTTTCCACTCAATCAGTCATAATAGATAATAATTGCCGTAACATAATCCAATAGAATACAAATATGCGCTAAGACAGTGAACGGGTGTGACATATAACACGTATAGTTGAATGCGACCAATTTAACTGCACAACTACTGCAACTTACAATATGTAAATACTTCAAAGTTGATTGCCACCACGTAGAGCTTCCTGGTCCGCAGCCTTTAGATAAACAACAGATAGTCAGTCCTGGACTGGCTGAACCATATACATTAACTTAAACCTCTGGCGTGTTTCAACTACCTACGTGTCGTGTATCAACTTGCGTTGGTTTCGTCTAATACAATAACCTACCATTTTATTAGCGGGATATATAAAAATACCTCCATGACATTATGTGGTTTATGTTTGCAATAACTAGTGCAAGGTGCGGCTCACTGTCTATTCTAAAACGTTTTCATGGTGTACTGGATAATAAAATAATATGAAAAAAAAACATACCAACTATCGTAACCTTTTCTTACATCTGATTTCAGCTAGAGATTACTTGATTTTCAATCGGGATCTAGGTTCGAGCTGGAAATCAGTTTCTTTTCTGAAACTTGTTTGCGCCAACAGAATGCTCTGAGACATAAAACTTCGTAAGAAAATTCGTTTGCCAAAATGTATTTGAAGCCTAAAACGTTACTAAACCAAACAAGGCTTACTTAAGCTTTGTGCAGTGTGGGAGTTTTTACAAACATAACAACATCCTATTTTATTTTTTAATTAGTAGATCAGAAACATACACATAGTCAACATTAGTAACAGTATCAACACCAGAATACCTCAATTTATATATTTCACCGTCATCTCGGTTACTTAGCATACTACTAACAAATTTCTCATTGCGCACGCGGTTTATTACCAACATCTATGGGACGGCCGGTAGCACCACACTGTTACCACAGATAATAATTCATGTGTCCATTTTATACGGCGTCGTCACATCACATCACACATAGTTACGGGAACTTTCGACATTAACGTCAAACAAAGACTAAATCACAAGTATTTACAGCGCAATTAAAATCACCTCGCATTCAACATTCACCCAGCTTCAGCTACGCCAATTACTGGAGATTACTAAACTATACAATATTCGACAGCACGTGCTAAGTACGTTTTTATATTACAGAATCGTTTTTTCGCTTTTTTTATATTCATTCATTATATGGCATTGGAAAGCACCTGAAAGCTAAGTCCGACACGAGAGTCGAAACTAAAGTGGATGTTTGACAGACAAGGATAGAATATATTCTCGTATATACTAAGCTTTTCGGCGGCCATTTTTTGTCCTTGTCTCACAGCCTCTTCGTGCTCAACCGAAAAACACTACTGACAAAATAATTTACGTCATACTTAATCTTGTATTATATTTGAGCGCCAATTATATTGACGTTTCATATTACTGCGTTCATAGCCTTAAACACCTCGAAGCGATCGTAGCTTGCACTTTAATATTTTACTGCTTAGTTTACTATAGCCGTTAATAACCTACTCCAATATGCTCAACTACTTACATTGATATAGTTACATAAGCCAATAAGTAATGCATACATACTCATCTATAAAATTTTACAGGATTGGAAAGTTGGGAAGCATATACGCGGGGTGAATGACGCGCTACATCCATAAATAAGAGCAACATAGTATTATTTGTGGCAACTAATAAAATCAGTTTGGTTATTAAACTACATAGTTACCATTTTACTTTGTTGCTATCGCATTAAACGGTATAGACAAGTGACGTGTCGATGAGCAAGTTTGTCTTACGATGAGCAAAAAAAGTGAATAATCCTGAAACACGCGTACCGCGGTCACAATGTCGTGTTCAACGAAAGCCTTTGGAATTATGAGTCGTTAACGAAATGCGACGGGAGTGACGCGCCGCTCGTCGTTTACGTAGCATTTATTTACTTTGGGTGAGTTATCGTGTTTTGTAAATAACAGTGATTAAAAGTGGGTGCCCGCGAGAGCCGCCGCCAACCGGATCCAGCCGCTCGCTGAAACTGGAGCAACTCGGATACAATATCGGCCCCTTATTCTTTATAATAAGATTTTCTTTTCTTTCGGCACATGAAAGTTTCTCTTTTGCTGGCTACACCTGCGAAATCGTACAATTCCGTGTCTTATTACGAAATTGTCCGGCAATTGGCGATCTCAACGAAAATAAACATAATTTTGTACACTTCGTCTCAGTTTCCAAGATTAATGGTAATTGCGTTTAAATTTGATGATTTTGATGAAGGTGTAGTTGGTACTATCAAGTTTATGATCATGGTGATGTTGTTTCATTATTCAGCGGAATTGTGCGGGTATTTAGGGTCGCTGGTGGGTGTAGGTATGTACGTTTTCAATGGTGTTTTTATTAGTCACGTCATGTTGAGATTTCATAAAGCTCGCTGTTGGTTATTGCCTATTCAGTTATGACAGTATTTAATGATGGGCTTCGGTTTAATGAGTGTGCGTTAACGGCGCATGTGCCGGTGGCAGTCCGGCGCTGGCTCGGCGGCGCTGGCTCGGCGGCGCAGGCTCGACTGCTCTGCCGCGTCACGGAGGAATCCAATTAGTGGCCCCGGAGATATGCACATGTTGTAATTGTGCCGCCGCCACAGCCACATTATACACGAAACTGGGCCGTCATGAGAAGACCTTTGATCATTTTATAGGGCCCGATTATTGCACCGCTCGATTCCAATAAAGTTTGTAATTACTTACGTAAAGTTAGGGCTTTAACTTCGTCCTATAAATTTTTGTCAATATATATCGAAAGACTTAATCGAAGCTTTTAATTCATACGACATACTGCTATTTACGAGCAGTCGTATATTTCGTCTGCTTTACTGCACTCGGGCAGTTTTACTACGAAATTATTTGGTATCGATCAACTGATTCCGATGATCGAAGCGAAGCTAACATCGCATTTATATATTGATGAGTGAATTTCGGACTATGGGACATTGTGTGGCAACCGCGCAGGGTAAAACGTGCGCTTCGCAATGGCTCGATTGCAGATATTTCGATGTTTGAGCAATCGACACTATAATATATCGCTGTGTAATGCGTAAATGGTATCATTGTGAGCATTTGCGAACATAGAACTCGGGGCACCGGTGGATTATTGTGCTATGGCCGGCAAGTGAGTATCGTTGACTAGTAGCGATGGAGCAAGTGAAGTGGCCGCGACTGTAGAGGCCCGGTAGCCCGCGCCGCCGCCGTCTGACCGTGGGAACAGCTGCGGCGAGCTGCGCACCATCATAGCCCTCATTCCACCGAGCCACAACATAAACACCCGCTGCAAGACACATGCAAACTACTGATGCCGCATACATTACAAATTCGTATCGTTAATAGATCTGCTACCAATCTCCTCGGCACTTATTACTTATAAATGCAATCTGTGCCAAAGTACTTTAGTGCAGTATTATACAACCACACGGGATTTTAGATGCCTCGTCTTCGGACGATCTCTTAAAGTACAGTTCCCACAGTTACTTATACAAAATAGCAGTCATCGCATACCTTTTAAGTCGATATACTCTGGTATTTTGACCGAAATGTTGACGGCCGACACTTTTAAAAAGTTTGATCTGTCAATAAATTCGTGTACCGATTGTGTAACGCGTCAGTCATACAATTATCTATAGGAAGAGCTTTATTACGCAATGCGGCAATACTGTAATTGATAAAAGCAATAATTTGTACATATTTGGTATTGTATTAGTAGGTAGTATTGCGAATAATTACATTCGTTAAGTATTGGCTATAAAACGTCCGATGGTGTCATTATCGCTTGCCCATAATGGTAGATGACACGCCTCAGTCATGAGCTTCGCAGGTAATAATGGTCCAGGGACTAGGCACCTCCAGGCTACTTGCAACTCATACAAATACATTTTCAATTAATCAACACGCTATTAAAGGAAATTATCATTGGTAAACCTGCATATCGTAACGGGTATAGAGTATAAACTCACTGAAGCGGGGTTGGGCATTTATGTATCGTAATGATATGTACGAGTATAAGCATATTAAAATATGAACCGTCATGTTTTCATGAGTTCTGTCCGTCCTCAACTAAGAACAAAGGGTAGAATTACGGAATGTATAGTATCGGAGCTTTTACAATACGTGGATTCAGATAGTCTTCAAATAACTTTATGTATTCATTGACAATGATGTAATGTTATGTTAATTCTAGGGTAGGCAGAGACATGTAGAGTAACCGCACG
Source organism: Conopomorpha cramerella (assembly GCA_012932125.1). Lineage (NCBI taxonomy): Eukaryota > Metazoa > Arthropoda > Insecta > Lepidoptera > Gracillariidae > Conopomorpha > Conopomorpha cramerella. The sequence continues at coordinate 27,397 of SJJU01070588.1, read as the reverse complement.
CAGCGAATTTGGCTATTAACAATCGGCGCAGCATTCTCGTTTCTCTTTCATAGCAACGCCGCCCAATTAAAGTTGTCGTATTGTCATCGGTTTCGTATCGTTATCGAGTAATCTCACGTCACTGACGGCTGGCCACCGAAAGCGATATCATCTGAAGCTCACCTCTTTAACATTAATTGTCGCCATATACGCGTTCGTGATAAAAAAGAACGAGGTATATGTACCTACTTGTAACAGTTTTTACGTACCGATTTAAACAGATCTGCCTTTAAATACAAGCTTTGTAGCAAGATAAGCTCTCAGTACTAAATACTTTACTAGTAATATAAATTAATAAAGGTCTAATTATAATACTCTTTCGGCGTTAATTAAAAAGTGTGTATGCCGAAGTGCACACCATTCGAGTGGAGTAATTAAGATTATTGTGCCTCTCAGATTTGGTATCTGCTCTTTATATGGATAATTAAGTTTTCTTGCCAATAAAATTGTGGTCACGGTAGGTGTTTTTTTTAATAGAAATAAATTGCGAAATATTGATATTGAATATTGATGTATGTATGTTTACTGTAAAGTTGCTGGTGAAGTAAAATGATTAAAACTAGTTTTCATTAATAATACTTGAAATACATTCACAGGCAAAGGATCAAACAGTTTTGTCTAAACCATGGCACTTGTATTTCTGAAAATATGCGATTAAATTGCAGCACTACGTAAATGCGTTGCACTGGCATCGTCACCTTCGACACAAAAAGCAAATAAGTATTAAAACGCCTTCCAAAATTGGGCAGCGCTAATTAATATTATTATTATCAACGAATGTTTCGGAAAATGGCATGGGGCACACCTGCGAGTGCCCGGTGCCGCCGGAACAACCTGACGCCGCAAACATGGCCGCACTTCCACCGACCACCCACAGCATTCGCGGAACGCCATTGTAATTACCTAGGGTTTATTAATTTATCAACATACTTCGTATTTATACAAGTCAATTGGCACGTTTGGCCTATCTAGTTCGGTTGACGACATGAGCACATGCCAATTATCGGCAGAAGTTGTCTATTTTTAACTGCCAGTTTCTTGCCTATTTTGTGGTCATCGAGAAAAAAATACGAAGGAATTCGAACCGGGAAACGTTTATTTTTGTTTTTCAAGTGTCAAAATCACAATCAATTGTACATAAATGTACTGTATAGTAGCTCTTAGCATTACATTTCAATCTGTTATTTTATAGTAATTGTATCCTTCTCTAGTGACCATTAAATAAAGGTGATACCGGTGATACCTACAACTAGAAAATCAATGTCTGTGAAGGTTATTCTAAAAGCTAATAAACGGCAGGTGTATCTGTACGTAATAAATAGAACATAATATTATGTTCAAATAAATACGTTGACTTTTATTAGAATAGAGAATTCTACGTCATAAACCATTAGCATTTCACCCTTCTTACAAAAATGTCCCGTTCAATTAGTATTGCTACAGTAGTGGAGTTCCTAAGCCAGTAGGTATATGTATCAAGAAGAGGCTGGGCACAGCAATCGCTCGTTAACCCACATCCACGTGCGCCTCCGAGACATTACAACACTACCGAGAAAACGTATCGTTTAATGATTACGTGTAAACGAAGATGCACAAATTACTGTTGCGGAATGAAAATTGTTATGCGGGAACACCATGCGACTGGTTGACGAAAAGCGGTGTACTCCCGAAAGAATTTATTCGGATACCTCTATTAACCCTTTCGGGAACACGTCCTGTCTGTCGACGTGATAGCAATAAAACTTTTTTTGTCTTAAATGTATTGAGTGTCCACGAAAGCGTTAACAATATTACCCGTTATGACGACGTTATACGTATCTATATTTTTATTTTACAAAACATATTAATGTTGAACATTGCATGTGTTCTGTGCTATTTCAACTTTATTGAGTCTAAAATCGTCACATATTACGTAAGTAAGTATTAGCTAATACAATATCCAATTTAACTTCCACTATAGATAAATGAAAACATGTAACAACTAACTCAACACAAAATTAACATGCACGGCAAATAAAAAGAAAGAGGATATAAACTGCTATCTTATTCTAGTCTAGACTTTCTCGTACTTCCCTCAGACTATTAAGACGTTCCGTTAATTGACAGACAAAAAAAAATAAATAGACCTCAATAGCCGCCATGAAATTTACATGCATAGTGGCGAGGCGAAGCGGCGTGCCGCAATTAACATGTCCACAAGCCATTGTGCTCCGGACAAAAACTAACTTTTATCTCACAAGTCGATTTAATTACTAAATATAATAAAATAAACGTTAAATCAGATCAGGTAGACAGGGGAAACCCGACACCCAGTCTGCTTCGGTTCAGGGGCCTTGCGTAGTGTTGTATATCATTTTGACAGCCATTTCTCATTTTACATTTATGATACGTTCGATACGAGATATACCGTATTCTCTATGAGATATCGACGTGCCTTGAACTCGGTAGCGCCATGGGAACTGTGAGCGGCGACCAACCTATCGTTATGTGTACGTTGTTAAATGGTACCTTTATTATACACATGAATTAAGTTATACATCACTGATCTAGTTAACCAACAATATATCGAGTCGATAACTGTTTCATACATCAATTTATTACGAGAAGCTTATTTACTTTCGGATAGTCACAAAGTCGGGCGTTGTATCGAGTGAAAATCATTTTAACGATGTACTAAATAATATCTGACAATGCCACTGTATATCTCAAATCGTGATAATAAGTATAAGTAAATATTATTAAGCGCAGCGTTTATTTACCGGCCGCCGCCGCCGCCAGCGCCTCCTCGCGGCTGCGGCGGCGGAGGCGGCGGAGGCGGCTGGGGCGGCGGCGGCGGCAGCGCGGTATCGCCGCACGCCGGAGCACGCCGCGCGTGACTCGCCCGCCCTGCTTTCGTGCAGGATCTTAGACACGAACGGCAAAGCTTATTAGTTAAACATTCGCAAATTCGACTAGAAATGTTTCAAGTTTACGATTTACTTAAGTGCCTTACAAAAAGGGAGAGAAGATTTTGCGGGCACACGTCTGACATTTTCTTTTCTTTTGTTCCAGGATCATATTTGGCTAACAACGTGAACAGCGTCGAAAACAATAAAGGAATTTAATGAAATGGCTGCTCGTCAGATTGGTGAAGAAAGAAACAGAACGACCTCGGAGAACTGAGTTGTTGTTTATAGCGCAGAGCTTTTGCTGTGAATAATGGGAAAGAGGAACGCACGGATCAAACAGAGAGTCTCCATTGGTTCGGCCCCCGACAGCCCCGTGCCGCGAGTGTAGCGCGCGCCCCTCACACACAGTTACCGCCGCTGCAGCGAACGCCAATAAAGTACAAGTCAAACCGGGTTCAACATACCTATTTATTTCTAGATTTACTCATACTCTACTTAGTACAAAATATTTAAAAAATACTCCTGATCCAACTTGATGTAGCAAAATAGACAAGCAAAGCCGAGTAGTTGCCCTCGGTCCACGCTTGAACCGGTAAGCATGACGGCCACTGCCCCAGAACTGTCGAAATCAGACTTTTTCGACTTTGTAACATCGCACGAGGTTACCGACGCCCAATACAAGCAACAGATGCGTCAAGTTAACGTGTTTATGGAATCACCTGACTCGAGGTCCAACCCGTTGTTGTCCGAGGAGCCTAAAGAGCAAAACAATAACTTGTTGAGCGCAACAACGGCGGGAAATATGACTACCGCAACCACCTCCACCACGCTAGAGAGCTTTGACTCCATCTGGAACGTGGACCGAGACCGAGACCGGCTGGAGAGCGCTATGCTCGAGGATTTGAACAAGTACTACTGGACCCAAGACACGGATCTTTCCGGGGCGCCGCACTGCGACACCATCTCCAACAAGCTGATCAGCAACAACACTGACGGCCAAATCTACACACTCACCGTCCTCAACCAGGACATCAACGACACGTCCGCGGCGCGCTACTGGCCCAAGGAGGAGGACGTGTCGATGTCCAGCCCCGCAGACATCGAGCCACCCCCCTCCCTCGATCTCGAATCAATACTCAACATGAACGGTTTCCCTAATGATTTCACGCAGGATTCACTCACCACCAATATGTTACCAAAATCGGAGAGTTTCAACTACGAAGATGGCGACACACAATCCGAAACAACTGAACTGACGTCAAACACAGTCACAAAAGTAGAAACCTATAATTATGATGACATAGAATTGCAACCCAGTGAGAAAAGCGAAAACTCGCAAACTTCCGTCATCACTTCACCAATAATAGAAAGTCAAGTAGAATTTAACAATAATAATAATGATTGGAAGCTAACTGATCAAAATTCAGAATCCAATGAATCATTATTAAGAAGTGCCTTACAGGGAAAAACGTTTAGTTTAAGATATAATAATGCACAAAGTAAAACCATAACAAAACTCGATGTGGAAACAGATATAAAGAAGGCTATAATAACAAATAACAACAAGGCCGATGTCCCGTCAATGTACCCGGATGGTAAAAATGGCGACTTGGACTTCATAATGTCGATATCGCCTCAAGATGGTAATGTAAATATTTCTATATTGTTGGACGAATCAAACACTTCCGTAGTATCCAATAGAGATCCGACATCGACATTAGGCGTCGACGACATTCTATCACAACTAGACACCACTTATCCCGACGACTACGAGAAGTTAAATAGGATAGCATCAGAGTTGGGCGAGTCCGTCCAGCCTTACTGCACTGTTGAGCCTTTGGACCCGTCACGAAACGTGTACAACATCCACCACGTGAACGGCGAGCTGGTCACCATGATACCGGCCAGCGAAGTCCAGCTGCAGCAACACTTGCAGATCGTGGCTGCTTCACCGACAGTCACCAGTACCAAACCTAGTGCGAAAAAATACAAACGAGTCCAAAATAAGAACTCTCCACCCTCGTCACAATCCCAATCTGGGACAGCGATACAACCTGCCACTTCTACGTCTAACGGCGTGCGCAAGGAGCGGTCACTCCACTACTGCTCCATCTGCTCGAAGGGCTTCAAGGACAAGTACTCAGTGAACGTGCATGTGAGGACGCACACGGGGGAGAAGCCGTTCTCGTGCTCGCTGTGCGGGAAGAGTTTCCGGCAGAAGGCGCACCTGGCCAAGCACTACCAGACACACATCGCGCAGAAAGCGGCGGCGGCCAACGGCGCCCTCAAGACCAACAAGCAGCGGTAACTGGCACACGCCCGCCGCCGCCGCTGCTACGCAACAACCACACATAGTCAATATGGCACACTCTCAAGTGATAATTTACAAAGCATTATTTGCTTAAAGGCTGAAGTATACAACAGATAGTTTGGTAAGGTGCTATATAAACATTCCCGACTTTAATACTCCTATTATGTGAATGGTTTTGAACTGTTTTATAACAATACTCTAACGAGTGATAATTCAAGTCGAAAACTTAAACACAGACTGAGGAAGCTCAAGAGAACTTCATAAATCGAATGATGGTTCATTATTTTGTTAATTTGTATGTAATAAATCCGTCCGTTACCGAATATTGTAGCTTTAGATTTGAGAAACATATTGTTATGTATACAATAATTTTAGCAGATAATGACATGTAAATCATTCTTATTTATTAGTCATTTTGTAGTCTCAATTTAATTGTATCTATCAACTGATTACCTCGGCGCTTGTTAGCCGTCCTGTTAGGTTAGGTATTGTTTAAAAATCTCACGCAAGAACGTAAGGCGAGTACACTAACTATTAAAAATAACAGGAAAATATTCGGAACTGTTACGTTCATGTAATGTAGCTACTTCGCTTTCAAGAAATACGATATCAGATAATGACCAGTATGTTGGGATTACAGCTCGACCAACGTAATTTCTCCTTCTGCGCGACCAACTAAACTTTCTAAAAAATAACGAAAAAAAATCGGAGCAAAAAAGTCAGTGCTCAGTACCATCTTTCACCGGTCGACTCCATCATCTCGACTCGTCTAGTGGAGTTGTTTTTTTTCGTTGTCTGTTCGGTTTTGATCGCGGCGTCGGCGGCGTCGGCGGCGGTGGCTTCGGCCGGGGTTTCGGCTCCGAAGTGATGGCCGAAGTGACCGATGTAGGTCAACGACCACCGCCAGGGCTCCCGCTTTGCCGCGCTGTACTCAAGGCGCTAACTCAATCGACAACAAACACCATCAAACTTTGATATCATCTACTGCTCCATGCCCACGTAATTACTTTACCTGAAATTATTGTCTGGCATTGTCTACGGCAGGTGAATGCCGCGCTTCAGCCAGCTGTGTTATTATGTCTTGCTCCCTGGAACTATCTTTATAATGGCCCTCCGATTATTTGACTCTCCATAACGGACAAAACGGTGAACGGTTTTTCATTGCCAATATTACATCTTTCGCCTCATACTGGGAGAGGCATGATTACCAACAGATTGCTATAAATTTCAAAGACAAGTGCAGTTTCAATCGCCGCGCCCCGTCTTTAAAGTGGTGCTCCCTTTCTGTAGCCTTTCTTTGTTCAAAAGCTTTCCTACAACAACACTTCACTCGCCTGCATTGTTTGCAATCTCTTTAGCAAACGCCTTGCTTTAATACACTGCAATCTCTCCGCACACGTGCAAAATAAACGTGGAACGTAAGTTTAATTTTGTTTTTCGTCTTTCAATAGAGTTGAATCGAACGATTGAGCTGTAACAAGGTGCTCGTAAAAAACCTGCTACGCCTGTCATGCGCGGAAGTGCGTCTGGTTTTATTTTTGGCCGCTACTCATTGCAAATTGTATATACCGATATTTGCTCCAGTATAGGAACAGGAAAATAGTGATACGACTCATTGTTGCGAAACTTGGACTTGGACATTATTATCTTCATAATGAAATTGAGATTAGATATTAAAGGCATTATATTCGTAATGTTATTACTCAGATGGTTATTCACGAGTAAAATTAAAGTCAGACATTAAGGTCAGGCTGACCTCCGCGTGTCTATGATCAAAATCTCGTTGAACCAATTGCAATGTCATTTCTCCTGTGCGGCCTTTGGATTCGGAACATGATAATAGTATTTTTATAGACATATACACTATTTAGTACAACAATAAATACCTATAATTTACGGCAAATAAAACGCAATTTTATTATAACTTACAAGTAATATGTTTAATGTTTCGAAAAATATCCTTGTATATTGTGATTTTTATTGAATCTAACCTTTGGAGGTCAAGGAACTTGGATAAATCCTGCGCAGGAAGTTGGAAATTATATTATACCTGACTATAAAATGTCATATGGAAACTCAGTAAAAGTTGTACTTTGATTTGATTCTTATAATTTCATTGTATATGTATTGGTGTCTTCCCTAAATAAACTACTAGATACATATTATATGCTGAGTGAGACGTCTCTAACCTTTTGTAGTATATATCAGAAAAGAGTATATAATACAATAATAATAAAATACACTACAACAATACAAATATACATCACATGTGTATACAATAAAATATACATTTTATCGTACTATCGATGTTATCGGTAAATGATAAAGGAATAATTATAGGTACCTGTCTCCTTCTGACTCTTACTGATTCACTGAGCTGGACACCAAGCGCCGAGGTATAAATAATGAAATGTTTAAATAGATATTTACTAAGTAATAAAGTCTATTTTACGACAACGCGAACTGTAACTTTGTACGCATCTTGCCAATATACCTTCCCATACAAAGACTTACACTGCCTTAATAAATGACTATAAGAAGATGAATATGTTATATACTTTGTATGGACTGTCCTTTCCAATTATATTTAATGTACCTATTCGTATTCTACTACTTAATAATTTAAAAATTAATACTCATGTATGTAAATAGTTGTCTCGAGTATAGTTAAGTAAGACTTGAGAAATACTACACTCTGCCCTGGTATCTCACTAGACGGTATTTTAATGAGCTTAGCGAATTTATAGGTTTTAGGATGTAAGTAATTATCGAGAGATTTTACCATTTATACTACTTAACGACTACCTTTTATTGTAAGATTGTGAACGTAAAATAAAGGTTGTTAATATATTTTAGTAATGTTATATACTTTAGATCCAGTACCTACTCATTTGAAAAAGTCGGATTTATTTTGAATTGATTTTATTGCATTTGTTCCTGAGTTGATTAATAGATTTTATAGATACGTCATTTATTGTTTTTAAGAATTCTATTATTAATTAATTGTCTTTTAATTTAAATAAGTTGCAGCCCTGCGGATGACGTAGACGGTATAATGAGCAGCGCGGCAGGGCGGGGGCTGTGCTCGGTACAATGTCGAACATAGATGTTTTTTCAGTAAACTCGAATGTTACCTTTAATTTATTAGTATGTATGTGTGCGGAGGCGAGCCGCCGCCGCCGCCAGCCCCGGCTCGGCTGCGCGTCTTCAGGCTGACAACTACTTGTACAATACATTGTTTATTTATTTTTATACATTATTCTTAAGGGACGAAAGAGAAAGAAACATTATTATTGATCAACCGAAGCTGTGATTTTTGCTATCTATAAAGAAAATCTCCGGGTGCGGCCGAGATCGACCGAACTTGGTACATCGCCGCGGCTCCGGGCCGAGACCCTGTCATATTTGCCTTAAAATTACGCCGGCGATTCATAACGGCGAGAGAACAATCCCGTATTAGGACGAATCACAATGAACTCGTTACTCTGCTTACTGATTCATATCGTAGTACGGGCCGATACAATACGGCCACCATTAAAAATAATGGGGTGAAGTGTGTACGGCCAGAGTCACGTGGAAACTTCGCTCTGACCTCGGACAACAACAATACGCATCGAAAATACCCGTTTTTACTCGTACATTGTGCAGATTACATGACACGGTCTCTGCCCCGCCCGCTCCTTGACATATCTGTTCCAACATACTCTAATCACATCACATTTTGTAACAATCTTCAATATTATACTTGATTTCATACTTTTTTACTTTCCTACCATAAGTTTGATAATAAAAAGTTTTATGAGATAATTGAAACGAATTTTATTTACTTAACTACCTACCTGAATTAATCAGTACCAAATTTCAGTACACTAGTAAAAAAGTTGCAATATTTCGATATAAGTTGACTTAAGTTGATGGGGCTATTATCCCCTTATCTATACGTAACAAGTGTAAGCGTACAAAGGCTGTTACAAATCTGCTGGAACTGGTTATTCCGTATTTTACATAGGTGTAGCTGACAAGTTAAGTTGATCTTGTATATATCTTTCGAATAGTTCATAAATAATTCACCGAAGCAGTGAAATAATGGAAAATGTGACAAAAACGGGGAAAATTTTTCATCCTTGAGGGCTTCCGTTGCGTGCGCTGCGAAAACGGTTCAAGATAGCAAAAATATATTTATGAAAGAATTATTCCTCTTGAAAGGATCTATGAAAATGTCCGCGGCAGTATATGTCTATCTTTTAAGATTAACTTACTAGAACCGTTTTTATGGTAGTCAAATTTGGTCGGAATTAATGCATTATTTGTTATCTCTATTGTATGAAAATGAATTGATGTTCGTTAGTCTCGCTAAAACTCGAGAGAATTAAAGTCTTGAATTACACGTGGAAGTCCAGGGAAGGTTTAAAAGTTGTATTTCTTCCAATACACGAGGTGCAAAGGGAACTTCCTATGGCAAAACAAATGTTTGCAGGAGACAGCTTGTCTTACATATAAACCTTCCTCTAAAACCAAATCAAAATCCGTCGCGTAGTTTTAAAGATCTAAGGATAAATAGGGATAGACAGCTGTATGTTGCTCTATGAAGCGACTTTGTATTATGCTATGTATTGATGCCGATGATGGTAATTCAAGGCAGTGATCTAATGAGGTAGTAATTTCTGTGTCCAACAGGATCTACAATGTTTGTCTCTCCATTTATACCTGGCATTGTAGAACGAAATAAACTTATCGAGTACCAGTTGTACCGCGATCTCGTGGAAATTCCGCTATAAAATATTATAGAGAATTATCGAAATCCGTCCAGTAGTTTTTGAGTTTATTCGTTACAAACATCCATACAAAAATACAACTGTTTCCTCTTTATAATATTAGTATAGATTGAGTTATTAGGAGATAGTAAAGCTGTAGTACCTACTAAAACTAGAACACCGTCAGCCACATGACGTCCACTGTTGAACGAGGACCTCCAACAATTATTTCCTTGAGAGGAAAGGCCAATAATGGCCATGGTTGGCAGGCGGGTCGGCGATCGCAGTGGTGTTGCTGTATAACTCACAGAGAGCCAGTGGCGTACACACCATACAGGCAAAAAGACACTGCCTACCATAATATTTTGTCTACCCGACCTAATAATAGAGTTAGCTAGATCTGTTTTTATTGTACTCACGACATAGGCTGACGAAGGTCCTGTGTTTTGTGGGTAAGTAGATAGGTACCTATATTTCGTAAAGATATGTTACCTATACATAGGTGTCAATGTGGGAATTACTGCCTACATTGTCGTAATAGTCAGTGCACGTCACTGCAGTGCTCTCTGTCCTCTGGAGAACTAGAACAATTACACTGAACTACTAAGACATTATATTACCTTGTTATCAAAAACTTTGTTTTGATAACTACCTAATGTACTGTTCGTTCTTCAGTTGCCCACCCGATTTGAATCAACTAACATAACAATATTTAACACGTCAAGGCCCAGAAAATAGTCACAATTGAATTTTAATTGTAAGGATAAACCTTGATATTGGCTATTATTATCAAAAAGGTTGGTCAGCAACCAACTAAAGGTTGTATCAACTGCGTACTACGTTGAATAACAAAAACACATCACTGAATCTCAATCAGTTCATTAAGAAAAACCTCGAGTTTCAATCCTACTACCTACTAATATTTATAAATGCGAAAGTTTGAATGTTTGTTACTCTTCCACGAAAAACCACTGACGGATGTTAATGAATCTTTACAATAATATAGCGTATACAGCTGAATAACACATAGGCTATATGTTGTCCCAAATATCCTTCGGGAACGAAATTAACTGCGGATAACATAGTCGGGGTACACTCGATAGCAATCATTTCGGGTCACGTATAAACAAAAACCTTTCAAAGTTGTTTGAAAGGTGTTTAATACAAAACTACATGTAAAACATGACGAGTTTACTAAACTCATAAAAACTATGTATTATTTTACTCCCATTCATATAACTTGATTCAAGTTTCTTTTGTACCCGGAATAGGTACGGTAGTATAATCGCGTAGTCTGTAATAATATATCCATTCTAAATATTTTCCGGAAATAGTAAATATCAAAGTAGCGAACTAGTACTACTAGTTCCTAGTAAAGCCAAGCCAGCACCGAAGCAACTAACCTACGACAATCTGTTAAACTGTCGGACTGTAGTCAAAGATACTTCTTACATTCCTCATTATGCAAAAACATGCTGTTCGCGGCGTGGAAATGTCGCCGGGATGGACCCTGCGCCGGCCTTCGTAGTATGGATTGATTGATCACCCGGCCGGACTGACGGACGGGCTCCACGCAAACGAGACAGTTATAAATGGCCTTGCGTTGCATGTATTTAAAAAAAACTTCCCGATGCATTGTACAAAGAGAGCATAGCTAAACTGGTTGGAAGAGATAACGAGCTGAGCTACAGCACTTAAATATGAAAATTCATTACCGGATCAGTTTAGGCAATATTATTTTTTATGGTAATATCTTTTTCATGTATCACAACATTATTGTGGTTTCGATTATTGATACTTAGATCAGAGGTACATTTTGTCTTCCAATACCTTTAACCTACACTAGAGATCACCGTTGCTGGTGGCAGCCAACTGCATCAATTCTATTCCCAGCCTTTCTTTTATTTTCTCTTCATTTAAAAAATATCAAAGGAAAGATAAAATCTGTGAATAACAAACATGTCAGTTGATTAACTTGAGATGTTCTAATTGAAAGTAAAATTGCTTATGGTGCATATATGACGTTTGTCGACTAGAAGACTGTGATGTGGGTAGCTTTTTATGTTAAAAAGCTTTGATTGTTATATCGTCATGTCTACTTTCAGCGTAATTCGCACTTTTCTAAGTAACTTTATTGTACAACTTAGACAAATGATTATGTATAATATTTAGATAATCATTGAAAAAAAGGTAGAAATTAAAGCGGGGTAAAGGGTTATCATTATGATGATGATGAAAGGGTTAAGCGGCCAGTTTGTGGTATTACGTAAGTAAACATTTGCGTAAACTAGATATCTTAAAAATCTCTACACAAAAAAGGTGTGAAGTTTACACCCTACTTCTTGTGAACAATCAAGAATAGTTCACAACGAGTAGGTATTTGTAAAAGATAACAAATATGTAGGTGGTGTGTTATATAAATACTACGTTATCTATTCCAAATTAATCCATATTTAAAATTATAGGTATTTAACTAGGGGCTCGATAGACGTTGTTGTCTTGTCTTAACTATGAATATTAATTTCTAATTAAGTAGTATAATTTCCTTATTTTATCTTTCATTAATAAGCACAATAAAAAATAAAGAAATTCGTCCAACCGTTCTCGAGTTTTGAGCTTAGCAACACATTGTATCAGCATAACACAGGTATTACAAGCCTTAGCAGTATGTATTTACAGTAGGAAAACAAAATCACTATAGCTTACAGCGGTCAATTAGTAAACTACGCTTTATGACATGTGACATTTGCTCTAGTTAATTTGTAGGCAAGTCATTGAGAAGCTTTGTAAGCTATAAAGAGCATTTTCACTTGACCACTCTATTACTGTACTCTTTTATCCTCCATAAAATATATGTTTTAATGTTTGTGGACGTACCTAAGTTCTGTCAAATGCAATGATTCAAAGCTTAGTTTTTAGTAGAGCTTTTGTTATTTTGTCAACTTCTTACGTACGCAGACTACCCACCACCCAATTGTTAAAATGGAGATTCCATTAAAGATACGTCCATGACAACTACATTAGTTCATAACACTTAACAAAAAAAAATCGCTTGATTGCCAAATGTAACAAAAGAACGAGCTAGTTATAAATCGGCAATTACTTTATCGGGGCAAGATATCTCAATGGTGAAGTTTGGAAATGTATCTTATGATTGGTTTCCGATGGGCGAGTGATGTAGCCGCCACTGTCGTCCGTCTGTAACAATACTCCACACTGTACATCACCGAATTCATACCCAACAAAAGATTATAGAGTATCACAAATAACGCGTCGGTCTTTGTTCTACGCTTCTTCCGTTTGCGAATAGTAGGACAACCGATATACAAACCAATGTTCCCAGTTAACTTGAACCTTTTTCGTAGGATATAACGCTAAGGCCCTAGGCCAAAGTAGGCCAGTTTAGGCCGCTGTACGCCGGCCTCACAAGTAATTAGCAGTATTGTATAGCGATGGTATCGTGGCGATGGATTTACGTGGTGATACCTACCCCGCTTTCCACTCATTGTTTACAGCGCTACGAAGGCAAGTTGCTAAAACGTCCATAGATATTTCCTAAATGTTAACTATCTACTCATAAATGTTAGTATCAATTAAGTTTCTCTTAACAGATTAGCTCTATGCACTGCACATTTCAAGTAAAACCTAATTTCTTAAATGGCGAGCGCACGCGCCCTTAGATTTGATTACATTTGTCAAATGATGTTTGAGTTTTGTCACCAATGATCAAATTATTGCAAACTTAGTACCGATATGTCTATAATTACAGCAACAGGGCGTCCACTAGTAAATAATATAATGCAAGCAACGTAGAGAGAGTACATAAATAACAAAATGTTGGAAGTTACACTTGAGCGCAATAATGTACGGATAGAATCTATTGTAGTGCCGGACGGAAGATACCGTTGAGAATCGAACAACTTCATTTGGGGGAAATTAAATTATCTTACTTGTACATTGTTTTTCATTTAATAATATATGACATCAGCACTTTTTCTGCGACGACGTTCATGATTGCGCGGAGCTGGCATGGTTCTCTTTGCTTCAATGGACAATTGGTTTTTCAACATTTAGTTATTTACAGTTACATGCTTATATTTTCTATAGATACGTGACGAACAGAAGCTGTGATCAACAACAGAACATTGCTGTGCCTCAGATCTGTCAGTCAGAGTTGTGTAAGAAATTATCATCATCAAAAAGAAATTACAATACCTATTATTCTTGTGCGATGGGCTAACCCAGTTATACCTTTGCATTTTGTTAATTCATCTGCCGAGCTTGTACTTCAAGACACTTAAGTGGAAGTACGGATTCTGATGGTTTTTTTATAGATTTTCCTTGCGTGACAACAGACGAAACGATGATCATCCGACCCCCGAGCCTGTAACAGCAAAATGTAGAGCAAGCTACTGACAAAGGTAAACCACCACAAAAGACAAACCATCTGAAAGTTTCTAACTCGGCTTTTGTAGCCATTTCTATCTAGCCAATAGCATGTGTCAACCGATTAAATTGACGTCCTAAAATACCTTCCGCGTCAAAAAAATTAAAAACCTCGGTTATCGACTCAATTATTGACCATCCTCAGTTTTTTGTTTCTACCAAGCCTCTAGGACTATATTGGCATTTCCCCCCTTTCTATCATCATGAACACTTCTATGTCCGAAAAATTATCTGACAGCCATCATGTATTGGTAATGCTTTACGGTATGAGAGATCAACATCAATCGACTGTCTTGTATTATTAATGTAATCGATAAAATTATCGATCTATCGAAGCGAAACTTGTGGTGTAAAATTGTCCACGTCATAAACATCTCATGAAATAGTATGTACTCAAAGGCGCAATGAACAGGTCACGCAATTAAAATTTGATTAATTTACTTTTTTTTTTACATAAAATACATAAAGTGACATTTTTAACGTGAATTTTTTTTTTGTTACGAAAGAAAGTAGTCGGCGATAGTCTGGCCCTTAAAACCGTAATGTTTATCCACATAAACTTAAGTCATAATATCATGTAAAACTGTCAGACCAAAAATAGTACCTAGAATAATAAATTATGTCTCTAAAGGTTCTGTCTACCCCATTATAGATTGCGGACGAGAATTTATTTATGTATGTAATTACAGTAAATAGTTAACATCACCCAATGACCCTTTGAAGGTAATAAAAACAATTGATCTGCTCAGAGATAATTTACTAAAGTACCTCTCAGTCAAACGCAAAATAAATATAAACAAATGCTACTTCATTTCGTGAATATTTCCGGTCAAACGTTTCTCGGAGATTTCATTAACAAAATACTTATTCATACTTTATTAAATGGAAAGTTTTTAACGTATTAAGTGCCTAACTATCTAGAGACCAAGTTCTAAAGTACAGAAGCGTGATTATCAATTCAATTATTACATTTTACACTGGTGTGCAACAACAAGATCGTTTGTCTTCATAATTTACACGTAGACATGTAGAAATGAGTTACTATTTTATTTGTTTTGTCTCAACCGGCCCTTAGCAAAGTTGTGTTGGCAGTTATTATTTACGGTACATGCGCGACGCCTTTACAAAATTCCGACGTAGAAATATGACGTGTGTGTGCCAAATTGTAAGAGCAAACGAGCAACATTTATTCTCACTTTTAAATTAAATGCTAGTTTTTTTTCGGTGTTGGTAGTCATTTTTCATTCTAATATCTGCCTACAACATCACAAAGCGTTATGTGATTCTTAAGTGTTGCGTGCAAAAAATATCCCTCTTTGTGGTAAAAAATATACTTACAAAGGTAAAATTTGGGACTCTTAACTATTAGTTTAGTGTGGTGCTTAGACACGTTGAAATAAGATTTTAGAAGGAGTTATTGGCTAGTCTTATCGGAATATCTGATAAAAAAACACGCTAATCCTTTACGCCGTATTTTGGTAGAAATATGGCTAGTATCATCAATTTTATAGCCCAGAACAGCGGGACAGAAATGATAAAAAATATAAAAGAAATATGCACAATAGAATCTACTAGCATCAATGTTACTAAATACCTACATTGTATTCGCCGTTAATATGGCATACAAATGCAGATCCATAACATAAAATGTATGCGCAGAATTTCCTTAGTTCCTGAAGCCAGCTCATGGCGCTGGCATTTGACCTCTTCTGATTTTTAACGCCCATCAAACTCTAGAGAAAGTTTAATATCATTTGGAATCTGACCCATGCGTTGATTTGCTCTTGGTTTTTAACAGGCTGGTGCCAAAGGTTGTATTAAAATCACACTGGACATGTAAACAAGAATATAAACAGACATATGTATAGGAACGTGTCGACACAACCAAAATATCCGTGAAAATGCAAATAAATATGCTGTTATCTAATTTTAGTACTACGTACCTACTATGTAAGTTATCGCTTTTTAAGTGGTGTCCAGAAGACGGAAAGCGACCCCTTTAACGACCCGTACACACGTGGCGGCGGATTAAGGAGAGGTGGGAGTCGCAAGATTGTGCTGGAGCGACGTCACGGAAAAGAATAAGAGGGCGTGGAGAGAACTTGCGATGCCCATTTGAATGACTTAGTACAACAACATATTATCTAATGAGATAAGTCTGAAGCATATGTATTATTGAACTTAGAACACTTCACGCCTTTTAATCCCTAAGCGGGGTAGACAGAGGCACTTGCTAAAGCAAATGCCCACGGTTCACCAAACGTTTAACCCAACGTGACAGGGGATGAGCCCATCGCCGTTACAGGGCTCACACACCTTGTGGTGGGCGGGTTTCATCACGATGTTGTCCTTCACCGTACGAGCGTTGTGTTGCGTATATA
Organism: Conopomorpha cramerella; assembly: GCA_012932125.1. Classification (NCBI taxonomy): domain Eukaryota; kingdom Metazoa; phylum Arthropoda; class Insecta; order Lepidoptera; family Gracillariidae; genus Conopomorpha; species Conopomorpha cramerella. The sequence continues at coordinate 10,578 of SJJU01070588.1, read as the reverse complement.
GGCTCTGAAAAAGTATCGCATTGGTACACGTCCAGTAGCCGGACTCGAACCCGCGAAGTCCCGGTTACAAGCCAAGTATCCGACCAACTGGACCACAGGCGCTATATTATTTAACTTATAAAGGTGTTATTCTGAAGCGAGCTAAGCACTCTGTTATTTAAATTAAGTATATGATCTGTTACGAGTGAAGTGTACCTACGCCTGTAATATGAATATTGTTAAGTTATCCTTTACTAAAAATATTTTGAAATCTAAGTACTACTCGTAGTGGACACCCCGCGATTTCATTCGCATAGTTTCATTGTTTCATACAAACTATAACATCCTCTATATACCTATAACGCGTCCGACATGATAGGGATAAAAAGTAGCCTACTATTCCTATCTGTGTACCAAATTTCATATCAATCGGTTCAGAAGTTTTGGCGTGAAAGCGAGACAGACAGACACAGAGTTACTTTTGCATTTATCAATAAATAGTATAAAATAAAGTTGACTCACCGACTTAGATCTTTAAAACTACGCAGCAGGGAAACCCTGTTAATAATGTATATATTGACAAAACAACGTTTGCAGGGTTTTGATATATTGTGTTGGTGTACCATAATATAAATAAAAAAGAGCTATTTACCTACTGCATCGGTGCAACTGATTTCCTATTGTTTTCTTAGAAATGAGTTTCGACCATAGCGACAGCTGCACGTGCTGCCTGCATTGCAGCCGGTAGCTCGCTTTAGAATGGCACCTTTAGTACTTTCTAGAATATGTATGTGATATCTAACAGGCATGTAAGTATAACTGTAAAATTGCAAATTAGACAAAAACCCCCGATTTTAAATGTTCTTGTCCCTTTCATTAACTCGACTTTTCATTGTAATCCACTTTTGAACAAATTATAAAATTTTAATTTACTAAACAGATTTTAAATATAAGTGTCCTGTTCTTACATTTGATAGCCCACTTGGACATATTTACTGAAGCCAAATATTTCACCCCTATATTTTTTGAGTAGGTGAACCGATATCGATTAAAATAGCTAAGAACACTTTCGATCAAATCAGCTTTCAAGTAAAAAAAACTATGTAATAGTTTTATTATTTCGAGAGTTATGATACCAACAGACACGTAAAACCCCTGATTTTGCGTCGAAGGTTAAAAAGAAAGGCAGTTTATGGTCACGGAATTTAGTCCCTGCCATTTATTATCTTCTATCAAACAGTCTGTTAATAATTTATGATCAAACGAACTTACCTGTAAGTGAAGTTCGATCCATAATTATGCGAACAGCTTTATTCGACGCGATTTATAGTTAACATGTTGTAGATGTTAATCCAAGCCTTGCCTTCACACGGTCTTTAGAGTAAAATTAAAAGATAACTGAAAAACAAACACTGGCAACACTTTTACACTGACCGCTCTTTGGTAAATAAGATATCTACCTTCATATTCTTCAGAGTAAGTGGCAAAGGGTTTATAACAATAAGATAAAAGTACACCCTTAGTAGGTACTTAAGCAATCAAAGTTATGTAAACCCTTTGACGCTCCGAATTCCATCATTTCTTAAGGTTTTTAACCTACTTAATTATTTTAATTTATGTTTTCTTGAATGTAATGATAGTCGTTTTTAACTATTATCTAATATTACACTGGGTGGGATAACTTTTCTTAATAAGAGTTCACCTTCATGGGTGGGATCTCTAAATCGCGTCGAATAAAGCTGTTCGCATAATTATGGATCGAACTTCACTTACAGGTAAGTTCGTTTGATCATAAATTATGCTTCACAGCTTTATTCGACGCGATTTATAGTTAACATGTTGTAGATGTTTAGAGAAATAGAAAAATAAAGTAAAATAAAATGTTTATTTCTCCAAATCATGAGTGATTACCTGTTCCTCTTACATTATATAGGCGTTACCAAATTAATCAAACAAGGGAAGTACAATCTAATGTTAATAACATACACTTTTAACATACACGTCATATATATCATGTAATGCAATTGTTAAGTAAAGTTGATGCAAATATGTTAGAACTGCTGATAATCACTTTGTTATAAAATCTTGCGAAAACCCCGGAACGTTCAGTCCATCCTGCCGTCTTTCGGATAAGGTCTATGTTCACCCCTAAGGTTCTTGCAGTTGAGGTGGATGCATGTCTTGTGCTGTGAGCACTAAACATAGTGGTATCCACCCCACTCTCAGTTAGAACTTCTTTGATCCAGTGACTTAAGGTTTGGCTTGAAATGTTCCGGTGTGGTTTTCTAAAACTTATAAATAATCTATCTTGCGTGTTATTACGTAAATGTGTGGTTTTACTAATATAAGACACTAAACAATTAGCTGGACATATTTCTGGTTTACTTGTAAAGAATGGAATTTTTAACAGAGGCTGGTATTTGTTAGGGCCAGATGTCTTTATATGGTCTGGTATTTTTATTACAATCTCTTCATCATTTATGATTATATTATTTAACTTAATTAAGGAATAAGTCTGCACACGATGTGCTGTAACCAATGCCAGCAAGGTCAATGTCTTTTTTGACAGTATAGCTAAATCTAAATTATCATGGGGCCAATATTGGCTTAAATGGAGCAAAACTCTATTGGGGTCCCAAACGTAGTCATATTTAGGTGTATGAGGCCTAAGCTTAAAAACTCCCTTCATAAATCTTGCCATTCTATCATCATTAATTTTGTTTCCCATCAAAAGTATTATTGCAGACTTGTTAGAATTAATAGTGCCGTACTTTGCTCCCTTCTCGAACAATTCTGTTAGGTAATGTATAACAACCGGTACAGATGCATTTGTATAACAGTATCCATTTTTATGACAATAATCAATCCATGATCTTATAGGACCCTCATATTGTTTATATGTATTTTCAGAAAGAGCAGATAGCATGATATCGACGGATTTATTGGATAGGCTTCTTTCTAGTAGAGCTTGCCTGACAATCTGACGGCAACTAAGGTGAGCGACTCGTGTAGGTTGTGAGTGTGTCTGAAAGGAGATATTAGAAGGTTTCTATTAGGTTTAAATATTACGGTATCGGAAATTGACATTCTTTTTAGTACAGGATACCACGGTTGTGTGGGCCAATCGGGAACCACTACAACCCCCTCAGCCCTATCATACGATATTTTATTAAGCATTTTTAGTATAAGTGAAAATGGCGGAAAAGCGTAAAAGTCCAAATCTGTCCAGGGTACAGTAAACGCATCGATTACCCAAGCGCCGGGTTCATTCTTCCACGACACAAAAAGGGGACATTTAGCATTACTTCGGCTAGCAAATAAATCAACCTGCGGTTTACCAAAGAACCTTGTTATTTCTTCGAATGCGTAGTCGGCCAGTTCCCATTCCGTGTCTTGAAATTTCTTTCTCGATAATTCATCAGCCTCGTAATTGTCGTTTGTGTTTATGTAGGACGCAAAAATAAACAATCTACGCTTTTCACACCATTGCCAAATATCTCGGGTGATATCATTAAAATGTGGATATTGCACGCTCCCCATTTTATTAATACACGCTATAGCTGTCGTGTTATCTATACGCATTAAAATTTCTGCGTCGTACAGATCATGTGTAAAACATTTTAACGCAAACAAGGCCGCTTTTAATTCAAGTACATTTATGTGAAGAGCTCGTTCTTGTAATTTCCAATAACCGAAGGCTTCGTTCTTCTCACAATAAGCGCCCCAACCAGTAGTAGAAGCGTCAGAAAAAAATTCTAACTTATAATCGTGATACCTAAACCTAGAGCAATCCTCTTTAATATGAAATAGCCACCACAACATATCTGGTTTAAGAGTGTCAGGTATATCAACGACTTGGTTATATGACGGATTATTTAGTAAGCAAAGATATTTAAAGCGCTCAAATTTCTTTGTGTATAGCCATGAATAGTCTATTGCGGGGCAAACTGATACTAACAATCCCAAAAACTTTGCAAAGTCGCGCAATCGACAATGTTTAGTCGTTATAAAATTGTTTAATAATATTATAATTTTCTCTCTCTTTGTATACGGTAATTCTAAAACCATCTTTTCCGAATCAAAAATAAAACCCAGATATTTGCACCGCGTAGATGGCTCAAGACAGCTCTTTTCGTAATTAATTAGGAAACCTAGTCTCTGTAAGGTTGATTTCATGAATTTAATGTTATGCTCACATTCCGTATACGATGATCCTATACAAAAAATGTCATCTAAGTATATCACAGCAATAATGCCCATTTTTCTAAAATATTCCATGACTGGTTTGAGCAATTTTGTAAAAACAAAAGGTGCAGTTGACAACCCAAAAGGCAGACAGTTAAATTCAAACACTTTTTCATTAAACTTAAATCGCAAAAACTTTCTATGGTCTTTATGGACGGCTAATAAAAAATATGCGTCTTTTAAATCAATCGACGCCATAAAACAATTAGGTGACATCAATCTTGTTGCAGTCCGATAGTCCTCCAGTTTAAAATGAAATGTTCTAACGAATTTGTTGAGATATTTTAAATTGAGAATGAATCTATTGTCTCCATTGGGCTTCGGTACTAGAAAAACGCTAGAAATAAATTCATTATGTTCCGGTTTGCATTCGGATACAGCATTAATGTCCAGTAAGTTATTAATACATTTACTTAGGTTTGAAAACTGTTGTTTTGACGTAGGGATAGTGTAAGGACTATTGGGACGCCTTGGAAATTGCCTGAAAGGAATTTTATAACCTCTTATGTACGAAAGTATCGTCCGGTCCCGTGTAATACTCTCCCATTGTTCAAAGAAGTTGGTTAAACGACCTGCATATCGTACCTCGGTAACTATCTCCTGCGCTGTCGTGGCGGTGGCGGTGGCGGCGGCGGCGGCGGGCGCCGTTCCTGCCTGTAAGCCCGCGCGCCCTGCGCCGGCAACGGGTGCGCTGGGGCACGCCCTCTCAGCGCCGACCTCCCCGTCTCGTGTCGGCGGTCTGTCACCACCGGCGCTGGCCTCCGAAACGGGGATCTTAGGTTTAAATTACTGTTGCTTCTACTTTTGTTGTATGGTTGGCGTTGTGGGGGTTTCAGTATAGCACCAGATCGATGTATAGTCTGAGCGTTTTTCAGTCGTTCAGCTAGATTTTCTCCAAAAAGCAATTTATCGGGGGTTGAGTCTATAAGTTGCTCTTTCATTTGTGTATTGATTGCCGAAATTATAAAGGCGCGTCTGGTACGCGTTTCGTTATAGAACACCTCGCAGAGTAGCCTGCCTGCATCACTCAAAGACTTAATAACCTGTACCGTTGCTGTTTTGTCCAATAATAAGGAATTTAACGTGTTACTAAGAACTGATAATACAATTCCTATCTGTTTTTGTCGCTGTTGGAGAGCGAAATCTCGTTTTACTAATGCTGGTGTGGTGGCCAGGGCCGACATTACTTCGGCGTTTAGAATGGGTGGTATCAATTTATGTAAGTTGCTCGGAATTCTGTATTCACTACCTATTTTAGTCTTTATTTCCTCCTTTAAACCCTTTGACAATATCTCCTCCCATCTAAGAGAGATATCCTTATGGACAGGTGGCCCCATTTCAACGTCAGGTATGGGGGCGTCCCCCAAAAGTGACAAAACCATATCGTTAAGCGCGGGTTCGTCCTGTGCTGCACCGTCAGAGACAGCGGTGGCAGGTACGGTGCACACGGCCGCCACCCCGGCGAGCGCGCCGCTTGTCATGGCGGCGTCTGGCGCGCACATTGCATTGGACATTGGAGCAGCCGCGGGCGTGGCGACCACGGTTACTGTTTCTTGGTTATCCCCTGTACCGTTTACAGTACCAGGAATTGGTGAGTGAAGCGCCTCCTGACATGGTGACGCTTGAATTAAATCAGCGGCTGTATACGTAGAAGTAACAGTAGGACCGAAGGTCCTGGCCGCAGCGATGGTTTGCGTCTGCCGAGTAGCGTCAATGTAGGCAGGTGAGTATTGCCCAACGTCATCATAATAATGATCCATGTCGTGACTGTGATTTGATGTGTGTCCAGTGTCTCTCTCTTCGGTGACATCTAGGACAATAATAACAATGCTGATCAGCAAAGATAACTGGTAAGTGTCAGAGGTAGTCCAGATGACATCTCGCAACACAATATACGATAAACGACAGAGGTAACCCCGCTGGTATCTCGTATCGCAGAACAAAGAACAATCAAACATTGTATCTACGTACCGTGAAGTTGGTCACCAGGTGCAGCAGTATCACTTTCTACACTATCACTGCGGCGGCGTCGCCGTTTTTTCGCCAAACGATCTTCATACTCTCGTATCTTCCTGCGGATCCTATTTTCACTTGATTCATACTTTCTTTTACGTCCCATTTCAAAAATAAATGGTTGGAATCGGGAATTACGTGCGAAGGCTTGAGCACGGAAAAACACTATGAAGGTAGATATCTTATTTACCAAAGAGCGGTCAGTGTAAAAGTGTTGCCAGTGTTTGTTTTTCAGTTATCTTTTAATTTTACTCTAAAGACCGTGTGAAGGCAAGGCTTGGATTAACATCTACAACATGTTAACTATAAATCGCGTCGAATAAAGCTGTGAAGCATAATGTAATTTCAGTCATAATATTTTGTAGCAATACCTAGTTAGGTTTACAGAGATCAATAATTAGATTAAGGCATGACAACAATGGACAATAGAGAAACCTACACCTGATAATAATTCTTACGATGATGTGCCGTAATAATATCGTAAGAAACTAGTAATGGTGCATGTTGGAATCGTATGGTCTGTCGCGGCCTGGTTCCTTTACTAAGTAAAGATAAAGAACGGTAGGTTTAATCACAATTACAAAGTCTATGGGTAAGAGTACTACAAAGAATGAAGAGTCTACCTTAATACAAAAATATTAAAAAATAACAATACAAAAAGTCACCACAATGCAATGCAATGGAATGACCAGTCAGTATCAGTCAATGTCATCTTCGATGTCAGTGTCAGCCAGAGTATCTTTTACCTTTTTGTTGTAATTTAAAGCCCAGTACTCTGACTGAAACTGTTGAGGTATTACATCGTCTGATCAGAGCTTCATTAAATCCTTGTGTTTATTTTCTGAGATATGGAGAGGTGTTGAATAGCAATCCGGTAACTCAAGCAACTTCGTTTTCGATGCGATTTCTATGCAATGTACTGGTGCTTGTACACCATTGAGTACTTGATCGTTGCTGTTGTGCGGTGTTGAAAGTCACAACACGTATTTTGCTGATTTTACCCACAAGGTTTCCGACAAAGTATTTGTCTGCCAGTCTGTCCCATTTCTTAAAATCTTTATGAGTCAACATTTCGACATTGAAAGGCTTTGGGTTTTGTCTGGCTGTTTGAAAAACTGTGTACCATTGTGAAGGACCCCATATAATTGAATTTTTGACGTGGTTTTCAATAGTTGCATGTGCAGAATCAACTGTCATGTATGTGTGTCCCGTAAGCAAAAAAATCATTTGAATTGATTCAATGGTTCGGCAACATTGTAAAGTTTCGTTTAGCATAGCAAGAACTATTTTGTTGCGATTCTGTCCGGGGCAGCAGTCACAGTACAAAAGAAGATGTCTTATGTTCCCACGTTTGTCCAGTTCAGTGATGTACTTGTTTAAAATTGTAGCCATCTCATTAGCACCGCGGTTACCTTGACTTTCGTCCCAATAAAAACAATACACATTACGCGTCCCATTTTCATAGACAACTGCATTGTAAACAGCTAGCTTTCTTGAATAGAATAACAACATGCTGTCACCATACGGCGTATTGAGCACTTTTTGCAAGTCGAAACTTATGCAAATGGATGCTGAGTCTGTTTTATGAACTGCTTTGTGTGTCTTGTAGCGATTGTATGTATGTTCTTTCTCAGCAAGATGTTCTTCTTGAGTTCGCCGCTGTTCCTGAGTAGGGTCAGTAAGATTTTCGTACCGACAGCATTTTACGCATTTATCCTTTTTGGGAATATGGAATGCAATATTAAAATTTTGGTTGAAAACATTCCTGAAAATTTTCTCCGATACAAATGTCAATCCTTGAAAGCTGCGATGTTCTCATATTTCCTGTATAAATTAGCAAGATTTTTGTACTCCGCTGGAAGGTATACTCGGGTACTGTCCTTTCTACAATAATGGGATGGTACTGCCGGTAAAGCTTTTATGTAGTTTTCAACTGATGTAATAGCATCACAGCTGGTTTTATTAGGAGGCACACTTTTTCCTTTCTGAGATTCTTTAGCACTGCCAAACTGATCACAGTTGGAGACCGTGTAATTTATATATTTGTGCGACACATCAATTGTACTAATAAAAAATTGCAGGCAAACTTGTCGATGGGATTCACCTTCTGTTATGTTGTATTTGTAGGTCACACTGCGTTTTTCGGAATCCTTACTTCTCTTTCGCTGAATATTAACTTTTTGAGTTAAGCTGGCTATCCAATCCTTCCTTCTTTGCTCTGTTAAGCTCCAGAAGTGCTTAAAAATGCTAAGCCTCCTCTCTTCAGTTACTTCTCCGCAGTTATGACCACATTTTTTGTTGACACAAGGATTTGGCTGCACTTTCTTTGCCGCGCATACTACTCCATTAGATTTTGTATACTGCTGCCCAGATAATCGTTTTTGAGCAGTTTCTTTCCTTTTATTTTTGGTAACTTTTTTCTTTGCTTTGTCGCCTACAAACTCTTCTTCGGCGTCCAAAGAAATTTTCTTTATCCTCGTGCCATTTTCTGCCGGCTCCCACTCATCTGAGCTTCCTGCATCGCCAAATGCATTCAATAAAGTTAACTCGTCGTCAGACATATAATCTAAATAACATGTTTTATTTCCCGGACGGAGATTTCTGATTTCGGAGCATTTAGTTTTCTTAGGGTGGCATTTAGAAGATGGTCCAGGAACATTAAGGAGAACAGAAGTTGATGGTCTTTCTGAAGGTGAATAAATATTTTCGGGTGGGGAACTAAGGTTTGTTGCGTCAACCGTCATCATGGTGTTTTCAACAAACGCAGACATAGAATCCGGCTCATAGTTGGTCAAAACAGTTAGCACAGCGTCTTGAAAAGTGCAGGTAAGAGGGGTTGAAGAATAGCTGCAGGTGAGACGTGTATGTGTGGAATGTATGGCGTCCGAATCAGAGATGGTAAGCGTAGTATGCACGGCGTACGGAGCAGAGCTGGTAAGTACAGGTGGCATGGCATCCGGAGCAGAGTTGGTAAGTGCAGGTTGCGTGGCATCCAAAGCTGAGCTGGTAAAAGCAGGTTACGTGGCGCCCGGAGCAGAACTGGTAAGTACAGGTTGCGTGGCATCCGGAGCTGAGCTGGTAAGTGCAGGTTGCTGTGCGTCCGGAGCAGAGCTGATAAGTACAGGTTGCATGACATCCGGAGCTGAGCTGGTCCGAAGCAGGGTAAGTAAGTGCAGGTTGCATTGCCATCCGAGCTGGCTGGTAAAAGCAGTGCATGGCATCCGGAGCAGAGTTAGTAAGTGCAGGTTGCGTGGCATCCAAAGCTGAGCTGGTAAAAGCAGGTTGCGTGGCGCCCGGAGCAGAACTGGTAAGTACAGGTTGCGTGGCATCCGGAGCTGAGCCTGTAAGTGCAGGTTGCTGTGCGTCCGGAGTAGAGCTGATAAGTACAGGTTGCATGGCATCCGGAGCTGAGCTGGTAAAAGCAGGTGGCATGGCGTCCGAAGCAGGGTAAGTAAGTGCAGGTTGCGTGGCTTCCGGAGCAGAGCTGGTAAGTACAGGTTACGTGGCGTCTGGAGCAGAGTTGGTAAGTGCAAGTGGCGTGGCATCCGGAAAAGAGCTAGTAAGTGCAGGTTGTGTGGCTTTCGGAGCAGAGCTGGTAAGTACAGGTTGCGTACAAGCGACTCGCGAGAAAGCTATTTGAGTAATCAAGTATAGCATAACCGTCAATAAAAAACTTAGTTTTGTAAGGTAGTAAAGCACAAGTTACATATCCATTTCGTGTTTGATAATGGTAGTAGGTTTTAAACGACAGTGAGATTTCAATTAAGGTTTAGAAGTTGGGAATAAACAACTCAAGACATTGAAATAGTTCGTAGAAGTAGGGCATAACCGACAGATCAAATACAAAAACATTTAAGTGATAGTGTATAAGTAAAGACATAGAACGTTAAATAGTTATAAGTAGTAGGGCATAACCGACGAAAGACATTGAAATAATAAAAGGCAGTTAGGAATAACCGACTATTTATCTTGAAATACATTTTAGTAATAGAGTATAAGCGCCGCAACAGTAATAAAATACCTGAAAGTAGTAGGGTATAAATAACGGTCGATGTATTTGAGGACAAAAGTAAAACTACATTACCGACTTTTCATCTATAATTACCTCCTTTGCACATGGCACAAGCGCCAACAAAGCCAAAAAGGTCTAAAATTTTGTCGGTTAGAGTTGTAATGATCCCAATACTCTTGGAAAACACTGCATTTTGCATGGGGATAAGTGACAAAAAAGTCGTCGTAGAGCCACGGGAGTAAGCGCATTCGAAAGAGCGGGAAATTTTAAGTAGGACTGCATTCATAACTCATTTTGGGCCAGAATGTCGCTTATCCCCTACTGCCTTT
>SJJU01070586.1:0-11544 GCA_012932125.1 Conopomorpha cramerella | reverse complement strand
AGGGTAGGCAGTAATCCCCAAGGATTGACACCTATGTATAGGTAACTTGTCTTTACGAAATATAGGTACCTGCCTATCTACTCACCCACAAAACACAGGACCTTCGTCAGCCTATGTCGTGAGTACAACAAAAAAAGATTTAGCAATAACTCTATTATTAGGTCGGGAAGCCAAAATACTAAGGTAGGCAGTGTCTTTTTGCCTATGTGGTGTGCACGCCACTGGTATTTGAAGTAATTAGTTGTTGATTGGAACGATTTTAAACATAAATAAATAAATATTTTCACAACAACACACACATTACCTTCATACCATGTTAAGTAGCTAAAGTACTTGCGTTATAGAATTCAGACAACGAAATATACCTACATATTTTTTTTTCTTTAAATACATACACATGAATAAAAAACCCAGACACATCCAACAAGTACTGAAAGGTTCACCACCTAAGTACCTGTCACTCCTGTCAGCGGTGGGAATCGAACCCACGGCCCTGCGGAATAAAGACAGACATGCGGACCACCACACTAACAGGCCCGTCAATTTTTTTCAATTTAACAATTCAACATTAATTTATTTAGCAAAAATGTTTTACAATATGTGTTTGGGACTCCTCTTTTAAGTTATAAAAACCTGTATTAGAGGTTTTCAGTAAGTTTATATGTTTCACGGCAAGTTGTTTAAGTGCATATTTATTTAGAAACGTACTGTAAGTAAATAGCCAATAAGACCTTAAATTACACAAGTAATAACTAATGGACTCGACAGACTCCATTATTACTATGAAAATAATAATAGGTGGCCTGTGCCCAGTAGTGGATGTCTTTTTTTTCTTTCATAAGAACCTTATGCTGTCATTAATAAGCACAACAAAGAAAGAATTAGCGAAATCGGTCCACCCGTTCCGGAGTTATGATATGACAGAACAACGAAAAGTGGCTTTGATTTTTATATAATAGATTATTAGCCTAAGGTATCAACTAGGCAGTGAACCTGCGTTATCGTCCAAGACATGTCGATTCCCGTTACGGAAGTATTATTTTCTAATGGCTTTATTAAAATTATTGCTAACATGTCAGAAAAGGATGAATGAAAAGATGTATGAATGTAGATGAAGCGAAAGGGGTATGTCGGGACCGTGACAAATGGAGATCTGTAGTCGCTGCCTATTGCCTAACCCTCTGGGAGACAGGCGTAAAGTGTATGTATGTATGTCAGATCTGGGATGTGAATAGAATGCATGAACTGCCTTTGTTCCTGGCATGTAGCAGGATGGCTATGTGCGCGACGGTGGCGACGCGTAGCGTTTACAACATTTGCGGAAGCTGTAAAAAAAAAAATACACTTCACGCCTTTAATCCCAAAGAGGGGTAGGCAGAGGCACTTGCTAAAGCAAGTACCCACGGTTCACCGAGCGTATTTAACCCAACGTGACAGGGGGTGAGCCCAACAAGGTAGGCAGTAATCCCCAAGAATTGACACCTATGTATAGGTAACTTCTCTACGAAATATAGGTACCTACCTATCTACTCACCCACAAAACACAGGACCTTCGTCAGCATATGTCGTGAGTACAACAAAAAAAGATCTAGAAATAAATCTATTATTAGGTCGGGAAGCCAAAATACTAAGGTAGGCAGTGTCTTTTTGCCTATGTGGTGTGCACGCCACTGGTATTTGAAGTAATTAGTTGTTGATTGGGACGATTTTAAATATAAATAAATATTTTCACAACAACAGAGACATTGCCTTCATACTATGTTAAGTACCTAACTAAAGCACTTGTGTTATGGAATTCAGACAACGAAAATACCTATCTATATAAATATATATTTTTTCTTTTAAATACATACACATGTAAATAAAAAACCCAGACACATCCAACAAGTACTGAAAGGTTCACCACCTAAGTACCTGTCACTCCTGTCAGCGGTGGGAATCGAACCCACGGCCCTGCGGAATAAAGACAGACATGCGGACCACCACACTAACGGTCCCGTCAAATTTTTTTAATTAAAAAATTCCAAATCCATTTATTTAGCAAAAATGTTTTACAATATGTGTTTGGGACTAGCGTAGCGTTTACAACATTTGCGGAAGCTGTAAAAAAAAAAAATACACTTCACGCCTTTAATCCCAAAGAGGGGTAGGCAGAGGCACTTGCTAAAGCAAGTACCCAAGGTTCACCAAGCGTATATAACCCAACGTGACAGGGGGTGAGCCCATCGCCGTTATAGGGTTCACACACCTTGTGGTGTGCGGGGTTCATCCCGATGTTGTCCTTCACCGTACGAGCGTTGCGTTGCGTACATAGGCTCTGAAAAGAGTCCCATTGGTACACGTCCAGTAGCCGGACTCGAACCCGGGACCTCCCGGTTACAAGTCAAGTGTCCGACCAACTGGACCACAGACGCTCTCGGAAGCTGTCAAATAATAACAATATCAATATTGTTAGTTTTCATTGCAAATATAAATAAAACCAAAGATTAAAATAGTATTGGTGACAATATTCAAGTGAAATTTATTCAAAAGTTTGTAAAATTACCTAATATAATTATAAAAACCGGGTTTGAAACTACTGCACATAATATTAGTTTAAAACCACAAACCGAGATAAAAGACAATCAATTAGTATTAGCCGAGCATGTAAGAACGCAACACGTTAAAAAGTTAACAACGCAACAACAGTCATGGCCCATTTCTTTGCTTTGATTTTGTACTGCATTTGCAACATTTTGACAGCTGATCATCCGCATTTGTTTCCAATTTCTGCCGTGTTGTGCGCTGCGGTCGTTATCTGTCTGCCACTGCTCGCTTTGCACATAGACTATGAGCTGACAATTTGTAAATGAAGGTCCATATTGACATTGCCGAAGGGTCCTCGTGGTCCTAAAGATCTGTCCACCCCCTTTTGGTCATTACGACGTGAGTGCACGAAAGTCAAATCGGACAAGTCAGCTTAGCCGTCAGAATACTCAATATTCATCTTTATTTCCAAAAAAATATTATATTACTTTGATATACCTATTTTAATTTAGCTTCCGAAATGTATCAAAGTTGTACTTAGACGCTTAGACCTTGATAATTTAACGACAGATTAGCGAGTAACGTTAAAATAACCATGTTCTTAGTACGGGATAAATAGGTAATGGTTATAGCTAACCAGCATTGAGGAACCTAAACAATTATTAGCTACATTCTAGTATTTTATTTTAAGATTAATTTATTGACATACTTCTATTTTTTATTTTTGCAGCAACTTGACACGTATTCACGAATAAATGATTGATTTGACTTACCTCATGTATGTGTGGTTTGATGTCCCAATTTGGTAAAAAGCTTTGTGTAGAGAGCCTACAAAACATAAGTAAGTATATCTACTACATCTGCGAACCAAACGGTTTGCGTCTACTTTCATATTACGAACGCCAGGATGTGGAATGTCTTCCCGAAGTCAGTGTTTCCTGCGCAGTACAGTCTGAAGGTAATCAAGTCAATGGGGTAAATAGGTACCTAATTTACAAGCGTGCTCCATCGTAGACCACAACGCTGCTTAACATCAGGCAGGGTGTTCAAACGCTTGTTCATAGTTATTAAAAAAATACACTTCATGCCTTTAATCCCAAAGCGGGGTAGGCAGAGGCACTTGCTAAAGCAAATGCCCACGGTTCATCAATTATTTAACCCAACGTGACAGGGGGTGAGCCCATCGCCGTTTAGAGTTCACTCACACACCTTGTGGTGTGCGGATTTCATCACGATGTTGTCCTTCACCGCACGAGTGTTGCGTTGCGCACATACCTAGGCTCTGAAAAAGAGTCCCATTGGTACACGTCCAGTAGCCGGACTCGAACCCGCGACCTCCCGGTTGCAAGTCAAGTATCCGACCAACTGGGCCACAGAGACGCTCAAAAATTTAAAATGATTAAAAAAATGTCGTTGTATCTCGCTCGTGTCCGTTCCCCACAGGTTCCCTAAAACTAAAATCGTCACGGTTCAATCCACACCCACTTATGTAGGGCACAAGCAACAGGTGGCGCGTTAAAACATTTTACCAAAACGGACGTCCCACGAATTTTTGTATTAATGACTTGCATGTACTTTTTTAAATAAATAACATAGGGAACACAACCCCATAATGTAGTGGTCTATCCGTTTTGATGATTTATTTATTTATTAAATATTTACAAAAAGGCTGACAGCTCAGGGCCAAAGCGCACTTAATGTTAGAATTATAGGAACATATACACTTACAGTGGCGTGCAATTGGAGAGGCCTATGTCCAGCAGTGGACAAATATGGGCTGATGATGATGATGATGATGATACACTTATACTAACTTAACCTATAGAAAAATAATATACAAAAATCATATAGCATAAAAATTAAATAAATAAATCCAACATGAGTGTGTCAGTAAAACATCTGAAAGGTACATAATACAGAGTGTAAACCAAGGTCCAGCATAGGAACATAGGAGCAGAAAGTAGGTCCAACATAATGGGGAATTTTCAAACTCCAAAATTTTCTTATCTAGATGTCGCTGGTTGGTGTCCAGGGGGACTTCTGTCAGTTATATTTTAGTGCGTTTTTTCTTATTTGTGCGAGTTATTTAGACTTCAGGCACTTTTGTAACATGTAGAAAAACAATAAAAAAAATTACTGTTACCTTCAATACGGACTGCTTGAAGTTAGTAATTTCGTTGACTTTTATTCCCCTACTACAGGTAGCGCCATCTGTCATAACTAAAAGAAACAATGGCCCTGAAAATTCCCCAATTTTCTTTGACGTTTCTCTGGCAGATTTTCGAGCGGAAAACTGTCATAACTGTCATGTCATACTTTCCAAACAAAGTTTGTCATTCACTATTATAATTGGAATTAATCGATTAAACCGGGTGTTACGGTGCGAAATGAATAAAAAACAAGCTTATTTCAGCTTACCTTCGTTCGACACAGTTACACGTGACGACGGCGCAAAAACAATGTCAGTGCGCGTTTCTTTAAAAAAAAAGACTTAGGTAAGTAAAGTAATATAATGGGGAATTTTCTATGGCGTTTTACTGACACATATTTTTCAAGCTAAGAACTGTCATTACTGTCAAACTTTGTTTGGAAAGTATGACAGTACAGTAATGACAGAAAAACGTTCGTTTTCCTCAGCCTCCTTCCTTCCTCTTACTTTACTTCTCAGTTTTTTTTTTTTTTAATGAAACCTTCCCCGGACGCTCCCCGGATGCTCTGTAAACTAGGACAAATCCGGAGAAACCCGGATGGATGGCAACCCTACCTTTATTGATTAAAAAAAATCACAAAGCTAAGGACAAGAGCGTCCAACATTTAAATGGTGTTTTAAAAACAAAAATGTCAAATGTCATAAATGTCATAATTGTCAAAACACAAATTATTCGATAGAAGAGCGAGAGCGTATTTATTATGGGGAGTTGCAAAATAACAAAACCATAAAAGTTATAAATCTACGCAAAAAAATATATCTTAAAGCACAAACTGGGTATTAGGTAACAAGAAACAACATAATGAACCATTTACGCAAGTACGCTTTGTCGGCAGGTAAGTTTTAAAGGTTATATTATCTTCCAAGTGACTTTGTAAACAAAGTTATTTTTGACTGAATAAAACTTTTCCAGCTTCCCCAAGCCGGCGAAGATGGTTGGAGGTGCGTTCTGTATGCAAACCAAACACACATTGGTCATCTACGGACGCGCCAACAAAACAGGACGTGTTGCCCCAGTTCACGATTCCAAAGGGCATTTTTGGCCAGCCAACTTGTCACACGCATCCACACCTGGTCACGTCGACTGATCACCTCACGTGTGGGATAACTCAAGCCGAGTACAAAGAGCGTCGGGAAACTTTGGTGCAGAAACTAGTCGCTGAACGGACAAACCCACATAGCACACACATAGTAAGTGTCATTGTTTAACCCCGTTATCCGTGTAGTATTTTGGTGGCAACTAAATAAATAAAATAAATAAACTTCACGCCTTTAATCCCAAAGAGGGGTAGGCAGAGGCACTTGCTTATGCAAATACTTACAGTTCACCAAGTGTATTTAACCCAATGTGACAGGGGGTGAGCCCATCGCCGTTATAGGGTTCACACACCTTAGGAATTAATTGTTTATTATTATTATTAAAAGGAGTAAAGTGTATTTTTTATTGTTATTTATGTTGTTGTATTAATTAATAATGTTGAATAGAATTAATAAGGTCACTAAAATCATTTATATACCAGGTATAAAAATTTTAAGACACTCATTACAATATAGTAATGAAATATTTGGAAAACATATCGATGGCTTCCAGCCAAAAAGGCCTAAGCGTCATTTTTGCGCAAAACGAGTTGAGTATGCAGTTTGAATCACCTTTTTTTTCTATGTCGATTGGTCTAGATTTCATAGCTGTATGACGGACTTTGATGTTGCTTCCGTGGCAGAGATTTTGTGTTTTACATACAAAACTTTGCTTTTTTTTAATCTTTAAACCACTCTCCTGGAAAATTACTTAAATGTCGCTTAGGCCTTTTTGGCTGGAAGCCGTCGATATGAATCTTGATTGGATGTTAGTTCAACCAATTAAATTTTTTAATTTTTTCAGATAGTCATACCCGCAGCTAGAAAACAGTACATGTCAGAGAAGATACCATATGTATTTAGACAGAATTCAGATTTCTTCTATCTCACCGGGTGCCTTGAACCGTCAGCTGTACTTCTAATTATCAAGCCACCGCAGACAGATAATTTTAAGGTAATAAGATACATACATACATACACATACACTTACCGCCAGGATGTGGAAAGACTTGCCGGACTCTGTGTTTCCGGCGCAGTACAGTCTGAAGATCTTCAAGTCGCGGGTGAATAGGTACCTACTGAACAAGTGTGCTCCATCGTAGACCACATCGCTGCTTAACATCAGGCAGGATGGTGGTCAAACGCTTGTTTGAAAAAAAAAAGTCATGCCTGTCTGCCACTTCTGATCTTTATTTGTCACGGTTCTGACATACCCCTTTCGCTTCATCTACGAGTAAGTACTTTTCACGCCACCTTCCGCCAGGACATCACCGACCTTCTGGGGTGACCTCTACTCACCCGGCCCTAATTACATCACCCATATAAATCTCTTTCGTCAACCGACTTTCATCCATTCTCTCCATATGCCCAAACCACCGAAGCATGCCCTTTTCAATCTTGGTCACTACTACTCATACTAATATTATAAAGAGGAAAGATGGACTCATTTAAAAAAAATCTACACTCATCCCTTTTTATCGCGGGGAAATCTGTTATGGATACCCCACCGCTGGCGGGGACAACGGCGGGGTTATGTGGAACTCGACTCACCCACTAAAACCTTACGGTGATCGCTCCCGCGTTATTGCTGGGACCTTAGCCACTATATCCAAGGGACACTCACATCCATGGCCACAACGTTTGCCGGGTCAGGTATTTAGTAGGATAACGCGGAAATTATAACTTTAAAAACAAAATCAATCATTCTTTAAAGAAATGTTTGTAGTGATAAAAAAAAATACGCGCACATATTTACGGGTATTCGTAGAAGTCAGCTCACTTACATACACTTCACGCCTTTTAATCCCAAAGCGGGGTAGGCAGAGGCACTTGCTAAAGCAAATTCCCACGGTCCATCAAGCGTATTTAAACCCAACGTGACAGGGGGTAAGCCCGTCGCCGTTATAGGGTTCACACATCCTGTATTGAGCGGGTTTCAATACGATGTTGTCCTTCACCGTACAAGCGTTGCGTTGTGTACATAGCTCTGAAAGAGTCCCATTGGTACACGTCCAGTAGCCGGACTCAAACCGCGACATCCCGGTAAAAAATGTAAAAAAAATCCCGCCAAATAATAAAAAAACGTACTAAAATATAACTGACAGAAGTCCCCTGGATACCTACTAGCGACATCTAGATTAGAAACATTTGGAGTTTGAAAATTCCCTATTATTTTTAATTTCTCTTTCAGACAATACTTTTCGTCCACGACAAGGACAGCCATGCGGAGTTGTGGGAGGGGCCTCGTACTGGCTGCGCCTCCAGCACCAAACTCTTCGCTGTCGATGAAGCGAGGCCTGTCGAAGGGTTTGAGCAGTATTTGAAGAGGTGAGTACGAGTAACGTAGAACCGATGACCGTTGGGGCAAACGAGTTCGCGAGCGGAGACCGCGTCTCGGCAAACGGAGTGTAGGACGCCCTCAGGCAAGGTGGACTGATGATTTACGCAAGATGGCTGGCAGAAGCTGGATGCGAGAAGCCGAAAACGGATCACAGTGCAATTGGACAGGCCTATGGTCCAGCAGTGGACAAGGATGTTTCGAGTACTTTTCACGCCACCTTCCGCCAGGACATCACCAATCTGGTCAATGTATGTCCTTCTGGGGCGACCTCTACTCACCCGACCCATTACATCACCCATATAAATCTCTTTCGTTAATCGACTTTCCTCCATTCTCTCCATATGCCCAAACCACCGAAGCGTGCCCTTTTCAATCTTAGTCACTACATCTTCTTTCAAACCGCAACTTTGTCTTATCACACTATTCCTTATCCTGTCATTCAATGTCACGCCTTTCATGCTCCGCAATGTATGTAAACATGCTGTATTTTTTTTTGTTTGTTTCATAGAAGTGTAGAAGTAGCGTCCAAGCAATATCTCTTCCTGTCACAACAGGATTGTCAGAAATCTGAAGATATACGAACAAGACACATTACATTCAATAAAAGGTTAGCATTGTTTTTAAACGGAAGTATGTATGCGAAATTTATTATCGATGTTTCAACCTTCACACGGTGTTCTATTATTAATTTATTTATTACATGGAGATTTTCAATGTTTGAGCCTACCTACCTACTTTTATATTATAACTCAATATTGTTCACCGGGTATATAGGCGCGAATATAATCAAAGACAAGCTCGAGC
Organism: Conopomorpha cramerella; assembly: GCA_012932125.1. Classification (NCBI taxonomy): domain Eukaryota; kingdom Metazoa; phylum Arthropoda; class Insecta; order Lepidoptera; family Gracillariidae; genus Conopomorpha; species Conopomorpha cramerella. The sequence continues at coordinate 2,587 of SJJU01070586.1, read as the reverse complement.
TCACTTTTGTTATTTTACGCGACGTCGACGTTGAGTCCACTCGTGAGCACGACACATGCAACTGCGTCGAAACGTCGAGTAAAATAACAAAGGTAAGCTCGAGATTGCAGCCGTGTGGTGACGGCGAATAGAATACATGTGTCACCACCCCAGCCCAACTTTTCCCGTCATGGGGGTCGTAAGAGCGACCGAGGGAGCTCTCCAGAGGACGGGCAGCAGCGCTCTCTGTGAGTTAAACCACAACACCATTGCGATCGCCAACCCGCCTGCCAAGCGTGGCGATTACTGGCATTTCACCCCAAATGACGGATCTCATTGGGGGAGGCCCTCGTCCAGCAGTGGACGTTATGTGGCTGATGATGAAGCTCGAGCTTTGCTTTGATTCGCGCCTATATACCCGGTGAACAATATTAAGTTATATTGTTTTATATTTTATGTGTTATCTCGCGTTGGCGAAGCTTCGGATATTTATTTGTACCCACGTATTTTAAGTATATTGCCGAAGCCTATGGCGGATAGATCTTAATACTAATGGACGCCCCGCGATTTATACAAACTATAGCACCCTCTATACTGCACTAAGTCCCACAGGAACGGGATAAAACTTACTACGCCCCCACCAATTTTCTGCCTAATCGGTTGAATCGTTCTTGAGTTATAAGTGTTGTAACAGACCCGTCTCTCTTTTATATATATATAGAATAGATTTAATTTGTTTGTGAATAATAAATTTACGGTAGGTATACCTTTACAGGTACATTTGTGTAAAATATTAAAAAAAAATTATAATTTCAATTTATTTTAACTTTTTTTGTGATTTGATAAAAATCAATTTAGAATTTTCTTTCGTCATTTCTGACAGATTTTCGGCCGGAGAACTGTCATTACTGTTCATCATCATCATCATCATCAGCCCATACTTGTCCACTGCTGGACATAGGCCTCTCCAATTGCACGCCACTGTGATCTGTTTTTGGCTTCTCGCATCCAGCTTCTGCCAGCCATCTTGCGTATATCATCAGTCCACCTTGCCTGAGGGCGTCCGACACTCCGTTTGCTCGGCATTACTGTTATACTATCCAAACAAAGTTTGACAGTAATGATATTTCTCTGCCCGAAAATCTGTGAGAAAAACGTCAAAGAAAATTCTCCATTATTATTAACAAGCTGACCCGGCAAACGTTGTTTTACCAATATACGTTAATAACAGTGTTTCTCTACTATTATATGCATGTATTATACATATAAACCTTCCTCAAAAATCACTCTATCCATTAGAGAAAACCGCATCAACATCCGTTACCTAGTTTTAAAGAAGAAGACAAACAAACAGACAGACAGCGGAAAGCGACTTTGTTTTATACTATGTATTGAAGACTATGTAAAATATATTCTTTCAGGAGAGCTAACTACTTATCCTAAGACAGGCTTTTTAGGGAGTAGGAAGTCGTAATTTCTTTGTAACATATTATCATCTGATACGCTAATTGTAGCATGACTTACATATTATGAATGAATTCTTTTGGAATAATATTTATCTTAATGAGGGAGCTCTCCAGAGAACGGGCAGCAGCGCTCTCTGTGAATTAAACCACAACACCACTGCGACCGCCAACCCGCCTGCCAAGCGTGGCGCAGTAATGGCCACGCTTCGCCAAATGACGGCCTCGTCCCGCGCGGAGATAGAAAGAAACGCCTCACGTGTCCTAACTCAAGTGTCAAACTGGGGAAAAAGAAACCGGTTGGGATTCTCTCCAGCAAAATCAATGACAATGACCGTAAAAGGAAAATTTCAAAGATCGCCCACAATTAAAATGGACAATGTCTCGATCGCGAACGTCAAGGAGGCGCGATATCTCGGCGTCATCTTAGACCAGACAAGGAGCTTCATACCACACGCCAATTACATTGGAGAGAAAGCCGCTAACTGCTTCGGTAAAGTGTCACGTATCTCAGCTACCAGGTGGGGCATCAAGTACCGCGCTCTTAAAATTATCTATGCCGGGACCTACATTGCTACACTAACATACGCTGCATCGACATGGTATCACCGAGTCTCGGTGTTCGTCGTGAGGAGGGCGCTATTACGCACGCAGAGGTTGGCGCTGATCTTACTCACTAAGGCCTACAGATCTTGCAGCACCGCAGCGTTACCTGTGCTAGCGGGCGTACTTCCAGCAGATCTTGAGGTACAACGAGCGGGAGAAATTGAGGAGGAGGGTACCCAGTTGGCTCCGAGGGAGCGCAAGCTATTAAAAACATCAAAACGAGAGGCTGCAGTGGCCCAATGGCAGTCTCGCTGGGAGAATAGTGATGATGGTCGGGATCTACACAAGTTCTTCCCGAGTACTGCAGAAAGGTTGAGTTTCGGAGGGATCGAACCAGACTACATTGTGTCGCAAATCTTGACAGGACATGGATGCTTCAGAGAACGACTACACCGGATTACTCTCTGCGACACGGCTCAGTGCCCTTGTGGCGAAGCGAGCGAAAACAGGGACCACATACTATGGGAATGCAGATTATACAATGAGGCAAGGAATGAGATGCTTAATAAACTGGAGCGTATCGAGCCAGGGCCAATATA
>SJJU01070585.1:0-65203 GCA_012932125.1 Conopomorpha cramerella | reverse complement strand
ATGACAATGACCGTAAAAGGAAAATTTCAAAGATCGCCCACAATTAAAATGGACAATGTCTCGATCGCGAACGTCAAGGAGGCGCGATATCTCGGCGTCATCTTAGACCAGACAAGGAGCTTCATATCACACGCCAATTACATTGGAGAGAAAGCCGCTAACTGCTTCGGTAAAGTGTCACGTATCTCAGCTACCAGGTGTGGCATCAAGTACCGCGCTCTTAAAATTATCTATGCCGGGACCTACATTGCTACACTAACATACGCTGCATCGACATGGTATCACCGAGTCTCGGTGTTCGTCGTGAGGAGGGCGCCATTACGCACGCAGAGGTTGGCGCTGATCTTACTCACTAAGGCCTACAGATCTTGCAGCACCGCAGCGTTACCTGTGCTAGCGGGCATACTTCCAGCAGATATTGAGGTACAACGAGCGGGAGAAATTGAGGAGGAGGGTACCCAGTTGGCTCCGAGGGAGCGCAAGCTATTAAAAACATCAAAACGAGAGGCTGCAGTTGCCCAATGGCAGTCTCGCTGGGAGAATAGTGATGATGGTCGGGATCTATACAAGTTCTTCCCAAGTACTGCAGAAAGGTTGAGTTTCGGATGGATCGAACCAGACTACATTGTGTCGCAAATCTTGACAGGACATGGATGCTTCAGAGAACGACTACACCGGATGACTTTCTGCGACACGGCTCAGTGCCCTTGTGGCGAAGCGAGCGAAAATAGGGACCACGTACTATGGGAATGCAGATTATACAATGAGGCAAGGAATGAGATGCTTAATAAACTGGAGCGTATCGAACCAGGGCCAATATACTTTAGGGATCTGGTTAGCAGTCGAGGGAACTTTGAACGCTTGCGTGAGTTTGCTAATCGCTGGCATACAGCTCGAAAAACATATGAAGCCTGTTAACGACTGAAGACGCGACGGGGACCCGACGCGAAGTCTCTGTAATGTGGTCGTCATGCCCCAGAAGGGGGAGAGTTGGCAACAAAACAGGGACGGATAAAGATAATTTGTATGGAGTCAAAAAACGTGTGCGTTGAAAAGAGGCAAAAGCAAGTAGATGCGCACGTCTCCAGAGAATGGCCCGTACGCCGAGAGGCAGGCAGGGCTTGGGTGGTGGTGGGATTATCCCTGATTTAAACGTTTTATCCCGTTCATTCCCGTTCCCGTGGGAATTTTGGGAATCCCTTTCTCTTAGTGCACCCCTACGGGACCTAAGCTACGTCCGTTCCAAATTTCAAGTCCCTACGTTTAGCCGTTTGGGCTGTGCGTTGATATGTCAGTCAGTCAGTCATCCAGTCAGCTTTTCCTTTTATATATTTAGATGTTAAATCATTCAGTAATTACTGAAACTTGAATGACTTTTCATTATATCATATAGAAACCGTCTTAACTAAATCAGGCGATGGAGTGTTACACTTGTTTTAGTATTTGTTACGAATGACATTAATTTTACAAGTCTTGTGGACATTTTCATGAAACGCATTTTAAAAGTACTTGTAATTTTAGTCTTGTATATTGTTTAATTTACAAGTCGGCCATATTGTTTTGTCAATTATTCTTTGGTCTTGACGTAATACTCTTTGACATTTGTCGTAATGTCAATGATAAATCGTCATTGACATCATTTTCTCCTTGTTGCACCGATATGGATTATAATTTATAGATGACAAGCATTCGCTTACCATCGGCTGCAGTCGGACAGAAGCTACACGTGTAGGCCAATGTCTAAACAGCATTATTACGACTTTAAAAAAAATGACTTGTGCACTTGTGGACTTGTACCGTTCGTGAAACAGGGCCCTGATGTAACGGACAAAACTGTATGGCGTTCAAGATTTAGACGTGCTATTTCTCCTGTGTTATCTGTCATTCAATATTAGTCACGTACTTTTCATGTTGGTTTTTGAATCGAAGTGTCGAAGGTATTTTTATTGTCCGATATTGCTCGTTAAGTAAGCACGTAGATATTTAGGTAAACCATATAGTGATTTGCCACTTTGCGGAATGAAACACGAAAATTATTATAAAATGTTTATTAAAACAAATATCGCAATGAATTATTTTTTTAAGTCTTATCAGATATGTTATCTATAGGAACTTATCACCACTTTTACTTCAGGAACTCACAAAAATTGACAAAAAGAAAAATCTCTAACTAAACATAGTGATTGCCCACATATTACAATTATTGGACACCCAAAAAGTACAGTGATTGGACAGTTAGACTGCTGAGCACACAGATACAATCAATAAGTGAATGAAAACTATCAAATTATAACATATTCAAATCAATTAAATAGATTTTTCTTAATATTATCAAAGAGTTCAAGGTATGACTCAGAATCCGAATTAGACTCGACATTGTAGCAAAAATGGCACAAAAATAATGCAGTCATAATCATCAGGGATGTGAATCTTGTGCGCATCATCCATTCCTCCTAACGATTTTCTTCTTCAGCTGTTAGCACTGGTGAAGGACCCATCGACGTCTTATGACCAGGGTTTTTGAGATGATAAACCAAACTAGAGGTAGATCTAGGCACTCCATATTTGTTTGCGATATGACGTATCGATTTTTTTTGTCACTAGCGTTACTTATTTAAGCTGCTGCTTTTTTGAGATTTTCTTGAGTATACGGCCGCTTGGGTTGTTTAGGCATCCTGAAATTAAGAATCTGATAAAATATGGTGTGTTATAATGCGAAGTAAACACGAGGAAAAAATCACTGTTGTTTTCATTATTACTAAAATAAGTGATTAGCCGGCCAATCACTGTACTTATTAACATATGACAATTACTATAAAATACCTGGCCAATCACTGAAAAAGCAATAAATTCCGTGTGATTAGCCTCCCCAAAAATAATATTTTATAACCTAAAATACCAAAAACAATATGCATGAACACATTTGTTAGACTTTACTATATCTTAATTAATTGATTTTATTAAATCAGCGACATAATAATGTTACTAAATTTTCGACACAAAGGTCACTGGGCAACTTAGTATGGAAACCATACCCACGGCCTACAGAAACAAAATTGGTTTGGATGTTTAGATAAACATCCCTAGTTTACGAAAATATATGTCGCATTAATGTAGTGTATGGGAATATGCCCAAAAAATAAAATTAATGCATAAGTAGAAGGAGGGATAATTCGACATTTGTCGATTATTTGCAACGGTTTTTTCGTCACACGGTGGACCAACTAAACTCGTTACGTTTGTCTGCTGCCTTTAACTATCTATTTATTCATCACCTAAAATTATTAAAACTTATTCTACCATAAAAATTAAAACTTATTCTATCTCCCTGTAAAACACAGCTGTTTAGTATTTCCACATCAACAAAATACTAATAAAACTTTCCAATAAGCGAGTGAGGCGGCTAATGCAGCTCCTAGCCGTGCATTTCTGTTATTGTAACTACTTTTATTGATTACAACAGTAAATATTTTGAAACACTTAAAGTTGTTTTTAAGACATCTGCGGCGATTTTTTGTTCTAAAAACAACATACAATGAAAGGTATACTAAAACTCAATAATTTAAAAGTAATTTAATGTTTGTAGGACATATTTCGAAAACCGGGTCAGATTTCGCCCAATGACCTTTTCATTCTCTTAACAAAAATATTAATATACTTACGTTTTCTCACAAGACGGCCACCTTCCACAACAAATTCCACCATGACACTTTTTTTTAATTCCAATGTTGCCAGAATAATGAGATAAATATATTGCTGAATACTTAATAAATAAATAATTTGACGGCCGGCATGGACTAGTGGTCAGGACAGACGGCCGGCATGGACTAGTGGTCAGGACATCTGCCTCTAGGACGGCGGACGCGGGTTCGATTCCCGCCACGGGCATATTGCTTTAGTGATGAGCTGAGGCATTTGTTGTGTGCGTCTGGGTGTTTTATTTATCTATGTATGTATTTTAAAAGTATTTATGTAAGTGTATCAGTCTCTGGCACCCATAGTACAGGGTATCCTAGTTTGGGGTCAGGTGACCGTGTGTAAAAATGTCCCCGGCATATATATATATATAATAAATAATAGCTCAACGTTTTAGTAAATCATAATATTGAATACCACAAACAATAGAGATGTAATCTTAAGTTGGCTAATCACTATATGGTTTACTATTGTTTCTTAAAAAATAATTAGTAACTTAGGTTACAATTATGTCCGAAATAATAGGTGAATAGGTAGTACTTATTTTACGAGCAAACATTAAATCGAATGAGAAAAAGTCGATTCTTTGTGAGCTGAAATATGCATAACATCACTATCAGTCACCTCAGTACACCTGTCAAACTTCTACCTGTCAGACTTCTTACCGCGCGGGCTATACTATAATTATGACTGTATATCTGTACTCTTATTATTTTAGTACTAGGTTAGAACATACCCGTCCAGATAGCAGCACACAATACCCGTTACTGTACTGTGGAAGAAATTTCTCTGAGCGATAAGTTCGCCTTTTGCAACCATTGTCAGCTGAACATATTTGTAATGCACAGTGTACAATAAGGAGAATATTTATTCATTCATTCATTCAACGGTGTTCCAATAGTATCTTTTGTTTAGAATTGATTTCCTCTGAAAATATTAGTGAATATTGTCTTGGCCACATTGAAGTCCACTTATTACAACTGTACCCCGTTTACTCTACTTAGAATAGGGGCACGGTTTCATGAAACACATATCAAGTATCAAATTCAAATTAGTTTATCAATACACAGCATGAAACAAAGTCGCCCCCCTGTGTATGCTTAGCTCTTTAAAACTAGTAACGGATTTTGATGGAGTTTTCTTTAGCAGTTAGCTTGCTTCTTGAGGAAGGTTAACATGTACGTATAATACATGCATATAATAGGAGAAAGGCTGTGAACAATGTAAAGAACATTTGCCGGCTCGGCTAGTTCCATAGTAAAACTTGTAAATATAGAGATGTGGATTGTGGTTATGGAGTGATATTTGAATTTGCCGCGCTTATTCATTGTCTTCTGTCGTCGGCCAGAATATGTTGTAGATATTTTGAACTTTGCTATTTAATTCAAATTCGATATTATTGACAGCCGTCAACACACTTGTCATGCAATGTTGCATATTTTTAGTTTAAGTAATAAAATAATTTTAACAAAAAAAGGACCGACTTCAACCCGTAAACTAAAAAGTAAAAAATTAATTTACTTCTTACAAAGTAATACGTATTTCCATTTAAGTTGTTTAATAAAAATACCTAATCAAGTAATTATTTTAAAATATTGAAGTCGGTGCCAAGTAAAACAATATTTATCAATTTTTCTGACAATTACTGACGATTATATTAATAGTTAGTAGGTATATTAGGTTAGTATCGATTCATATTTTTTTCTCATACTGTTATTGTTTTGATTTATTTAGTTTGTAATTACTTAGTCAGCTTGGCACCGATTTCAATATTTTAAAAATAATTATTATATAAAAAATATTCCAAAAAAGTATATTCGGTCGAATTGAGTACCTCCTCCTTTTTTTTTAAGTCGGTTAAAAAATAGCGTCTGTGGTCCGGTTGGTCGGATACTTGACTTGTAACCGGGAGGTCGCGGGTTCGAGCCCGGCTACTGGATGCGTACCAATACAATGGGACTCTTTTTCAGGGCCTATGTATGCAACGCTTGTTCGATGAAGGACAGCATCGTGATGAAACCCGCACACCAAAAGGTATGTGAAACCTATAACAGCGATGGCCTCACCCTCTGTCACTTTGGGTAAGATACACTTGGTGAACCATGGGCATTTGCTTTAGCAAGTGCTTCTGCCTACCCCGCTTTGGAAATAAAAGGTGTGAAGTGTATCAAGTAAAAAATACGGTTTATATAATTTTAAACTTTTACCATAGCCTAGCTGTGCCCGCGACTCCGTCCACGCGGAAGTGTCTTCGGGTAGCAGGTTTAATAATGAAGGCGAAATATTTTACGAATATGATACATACGCTGTTTTCACATTTGTAAATATTTCTCTGTTTTTGGCACTAACATTCATTTTCTCTTTTGCTTTGAGCATAATATATAGCGGACGGATGAAGGACAGTGGAAGGTAGCATGAAACTCGAAACGAGAGATGTTTGTTGTCAAATAAGTGTTATTTTCCTAAATATCAGACTATTTGCCTTGTTCTATAAAAGAAATACAAAAAAATTACATCTTCATTTACATTTTAGATCTTCCATGCATTTACCTATCCTCAAGGAATTTTGGGATTCATTATTTTTAAAAGCATGTATCTCCAGAACTCTGAATATCCTATCAACCAAAGAAAGTTTCATTACGATACGTTCAGCCGTTTGGGAATTGTCGTTTTTGAACGATCGGCTACGGGATACGGGACCAATTTGAATTCCGGGATAAAAGTTAGCCTAAATGATATTCCAATGTATATAGTGTAGGTATTTGTATGCCAATTTTTATCAAAATCTGTTTAGCCGTTTTGACGTGACTCGCGGACAAACAGAATGTTTTTCCAATGATATGTAATTCTGCTTCTGTATGATATACTCCACCGGTTTTGACGTAAAAAAACTCAATATACAGTTTTGGACCCTGAACAGTTTTGTTATGAGTATAGTGTAGAGTGTAGCGTGTAGATTGTAGAGTGTAAAGTATAGAGTGTGTCACAACCCCAGCCCATCTTTTCCAGTCGTGGGTGACGTAAGAGGCAGCCGAAAGAATTGTTCAGAGGATGGGCAGCAGCTCTGTGAGTTAAACCACAACATCATTGCGATCGCTATCCCGCCTGCCAAGCGCGGCGATTATTGGCATTTCCCTCCCCTCAAATTACCATACCACCACCAAACCAAATTACCCTGAAAATCATCGGAGGAAGCCCTCGTCCAGCAGTGGACGTCATGTGGCTAGTGGTGTTTATGATAGAGGGCACCTAATAGTTAATTACCTATATGTTATACAAAAATGGTTTTTGTCCTTAGTAAAAATGAAATGTTGCCAGTACTCACTAAAGCAGGTAGCTCTCAGTCCGGATCGATTTGGATAAGGGTTTTGTTGTGTGTGTGTGTGTTTATTTGTTTGGTTACTAGCTTTCCGCCCGCGACTTCGCCCGCGTGGACTTCGGTTACATTGCGGTAGGAATATTTTTGTATTCCCTCGGGAAAATCATTTTTTTCCGGGATAAAAAGTATCCCTATTATTTAAACCGGACTTCTAACTATACGTCTGCAAAATTTCAAAGGAATCGGTTCAGTAGTTACGGCGTGAAAGCGGAACAAACAACCAAGGAAACATTCCCATTTATAATAAATAAATAAATAAATTATTTATTATAAATGGGAAACTTTCCCATTTATAATATTAGTAAGATAGTAATATATAATTATAATTAACCTATGTCCAGCAGTGGACAAGTATGGGCTGCTGATGATGATGATGATGATGAAGATAGTAAGAAATAAGATAATATTATAAAGAGGAAAGAATTGTATGCATGGATGTTTGTAAAGAATAAAATCGACTTCGACATTATTTATTTATTTTATTATTATTAAATTATTTATTTATTTATTATAAATGGGAAACTTTCCCATTTATAATATTAGTAAGATAGTAATATATAATTATAATTAGCCTATGTCCAGCAGTGGACAAGTATGGGCTGCTGATGATGATGATGATGATGAAGATAGTAAGAAATAAGATAATATTATAAAGAGGAAAGAATTGTATGCATGGATGTTTGTAAAGAATAAAATCGACTTCGACATTATTTATTTATTTTATTATTATTAAATTATTTATTTATTTATTATAAATGGGAAACTTTCCCATTTATAATATTAGTAAGATAGTAATATATAATTATAATTAGCCTATGTCCAGCAGTGGACAAGTATGGGCTGATGATGATGATGATGATGAAAATAGTAAGAAATAAGATAATATTATAAAGAGGAAAGAATTGTATGCATGGATGTTTGTAAAGAATAAAATCGACTTCGACATTATTTATTTATTTTATTATTATTAAATTATTTATTTATTTATTATAAATGGGAAACTTTCCCATTTATAATATTAGTAAGATAGTAATATATAATTATAATTAGCCTATATCCAGCAGTGGACAAGTATGGGCTGATGATGATGATCATGATGAAGATAGTAAGAAATAAGATAATATTATAAAGAGGAAAGAATTGTATGCATGGATGTTTGTAAAGAATAAAATCGTCTTGAGTAAGGAACGACAAAAAATGAGAGTAACACCGCGCGGAACAACTAGTATTTGTATAAAGTCGACATTGTTTCCTGAAAGTGGGGACCCTCATAACTTTTGAAGAAATTATCCAATTTTCATTTAATTAACAGATTCTAAATATACGTGCTCTTTCATTTGACACCCCACTTGGACATAGTTTCTCAAGTTAAATTTTTCATCCCCACTTTCAACCCCCATAATTTTTGAGTAGGTCAAAAGATAGCGATCACAGATTGCTAAGAACACGCTCGAACAAACCAGCTTTGAAACAAAAAACCGCAATAAAATCAGATCATCCGTCTGGGAGCTACGTTACCTCAGACAGACACATACACACACAGACACGTCAATCTTACAACACCCCGTCGTTTCTGCGTCGGTAATTTTAATTTTAATGGAATGGCCATTCAAATTAATATGATTAAAACCAAGGTGCACTTAAATTAATTTTGTATCACAAATACAATAAAAGAAAAATGTGACTGAATTCTCAACTTATACTTAAACTATGTATGTACTTACTAATTCAGCCGCTGCTTCTATTTTAATCACTTTTTTGACAAAAGAAAAGTTCGACAATACTTTGTCGTCAGTAACGCGGCAGCGAGGAGGGTCGCGCGGGACGTCCTGTGAGGGTGGAAGTTATCAGCGGACTGTGCCCCACAGCTGCACAGCTGTAGTATGGGGGGGGGGGGGGGGGGGGCGCGGTAGCATTTGATACGTGACGCCTGGGTTCGGTTCTTCGGTTCGCTGTTCTATTCCAGACTGCCCTGGTGTGCAGGATTTAGTACGAGAAAAAAAAATGTTAAGGATAATTTGATTTGTGCTCTAGAGTTCTATAAGTTTGACGACATGAAAGCTAAAACCCGGCCTAGTGTGAGAACCTAAAATCCTGCAATAATACCCTCCCGGGTGCGGAATATATGGAGAGCTTCCAAAGTGTACAACAAGCATCAACATGGATGCTTACGCCTCCATTTTTCACGCAGATGTATGCGCCATTGTCAAATGTGCGGAATTAAACCTACAACTCCAACTAAAATACAACATAATAACCGCTTAGGGCTAATAGGAGACATCATTTCCGACCGATTTTACTATGAAGCCCCCTACCCTAAACTTTATTATTTTCTAGCTATTCGACTTTTTTAACCTTTATTATTTAACGCAATTTATCCCTGTCTTTGTAAAATACAATACACACGTAACTTGATTCCATGCATATGATGAAACAATAAAATCTTTTTTTCTGGAATTCTGCCATTATTCTTTGAAATCTGGGCCTTATTACCCCTTGGGCCTTATGTACATCAGGTACCTTATTTATTTTGAAAGTACAATGTAACATTTACCAATTTTAACCCTTAATCATACAAGTTTAAGACTTTTTCTGATTGGTTTTGGACTCTATTGACGTTTGTTATTCTAATTACCGATTCCATTACATAAACCCAGGTGATGTTTATCATCGGTCATTGGGCGAAATCTGACCCGGTTTTCGAAATATGTCCTACAAACATTAAATTATTGAGTTTTAGCATACCTTTCATTGTATGTAGTTTTTAGAACAAAAAATCGCGGCAAATGTCTTAAAAATAACGTTAAGTGTTTTAAAATATTTACTGTTGTAATCAATAAAAATAGTTACAATAACAGAAATGCACGGCTAAGAGGTGGATTAGCCGCCTCACTCGCTTATTGGAAAGTTTTATTGTATTTTGTTGATGTGGAAATATTAAACAGTTGTGTTTTGTGTAGTTGCTCTGTGTTGCGACGAAGGAAACATATTCTCACAGTACACTTTTCCAGTTGGTCGGATCCTTGACTTGTAACCGGGAGGTCGCGGGTTCGAGTCCAGCTACTGAACGTGTACCAATGGGACACTTTTTCAGAGTCTGTGTACGCAACGCAACGCTCGTACGGTGAAGGACAACATCGTGATGAAACAAACCCGCACACCACAAGGTGTGTGAACCCTATAACGGCGATGGGCTCACCCGCTGTCACGTTCTATAGCCTTTACTTCAATTGATGCCAGTGATGCCGCGTTCGATTTCCCATCGTTGACGTTCGACGACTTGATACTAATTACACTGGGCACCTATCACCTAAGGATCGCCAGATCATACGTCCAGGAACAGTTACGACTAAATGGCCTATATATTGTGGAACTTTACCATCACCACGAATCGGTAAATAAAAGAACATTGATTCGCGGTAGAATTCAGTCGCGCTCGCGACAGGTCAGAAGTAAACAATATTACACTTACATATTGATGAACTCTACAAGTGAGGGCAGGGATAGTATAGAAGATTATTACTGTTATTATATCCACGGATGCCGAACTATCGTACGCTATCATGTTGAATAAATACGATATTGTAATTCTACACATTTGTTTTATTAAAAATAATTAGATTCCTACATCAGTATTCGGGAGATAGAATAAGTTTTAATATTTTAGGTAATCAATAAGTAGATAGTTAAATGCAGCAGACAAACGCAACGAGTTTAGTTGTGACGAAAAAACCGTTGCAAAAACTCGACAAATGTCGAATTATCCCTCCTTCTACTTATACATTAACTAGCTTTTGCCCGCGACTTCGTCCGCGTGGCGAGGCTTTTATAAAGAGACATGTTTGTCTATGTTGTAGAAAAGTTTTTAAGTTATTTCTTTAAATAAACATTTTTAATTTTAATTTATTTTGACGACCTTCTGTGGTCCAGTTGGTCGGATACTTGACTTGCAATCATGAGGTCGCGGGTTCGAGTTCGGCTACTGGACGTGTACCAACTGGGACTCTTTTTCAGAGCCTATGTACGCAACGTGTGAAAGTAAAAGTTTGACCACATAGAAACCAAAAACTCACTAAGTGCGAGTCCAGAGTTCCAGGGTCAAAATTCACACAAAAACTTTTGCTTTATTGGGACCCCATATTTTTTATTGTATTCTTGTCAGTATTTGTTGTTATAACGACAAAAGATATATATATTCTGTGAATATTAACAAACATTTATCAGTGTCTGAAAATGTCCAACTTTCACGTTTCATAAAATACAGCTTCATCTGAACGTTTTAAGTTCATAAAATCACAATTTTTGTATGGAAGCCCCCTTATCTATCATAATTTTATTTTGAGTATTTGTTGTTGTAGCGAATGCAGAAAAACATCACCTATCAAAATTTCAACTGCCTATCTATCAGTGTTGATGAGAGCCTTGTTACAGACGGACAGATAGCGAAGTTTCAGTAATGGTCCCGGAATCCTAAAAAGAGTAGCATGGATGGCTCGGTTGCTGGTGCAATCGGAATAAGAGCTACACAGAAAATTCAATGTTTTTAGGAAACATAAATGTTCCTTATAGACAACGCTTCTGGTCGTTCTGGAGGGTTGCAAGAATGACCACACTGGATGGCGAACTTACGCGGGAGCACGCCCCATATAACTGACCATGGGAGCAGCAGGGTGGCAAATCAACTCCTGCTAGCGCTTGTGTTTGATCATCATAAAAAAACCCCATAAAATAACCCCTGTGAAAAATTTCAGCCTTCTAGGTTCTCAATTGTTCGGACTGGGTAATGATGAGTCAGTGATGAACGAATATGAATATAGAAAACGTACGTCCCTGTTCCTCCACGTTCAGGACATAAGTAGGTAAACACATCATGCACAGACATAGCGCAATTTTAAATAGAATTCACGTATTTCAGTATTTTTTATCGGTGTGTGTCGAAGGTGTCGAATAATTAAAGTTGCCTTTAAAAAATACGTTTTTTCTCGGAGAAAATACAATGAAAAACTACATAACAATTACTCCGAATATGGCGCTAGTACAGTGTCTTTTCATGAAAATGATATTTTCTATTCCCATGAAGCTGTACATTTATAAGCTAAGATATATTACAAATTTTAAAGCCTTTAACTCGCGGTATTCTTTTACGCCCATTATTCCCGTTACGATTGGAATTTTGGAAAATCTAGATATGACGGAACTTTGCATTCACTAAGATGTATGCATGTCAAATTTCAAGCACCAGATAAGATTTTTTCATCAATTTTCTTCCCACCAAATCCTGGTCCGTAGGAATTTCTCAAAATACAGCCATTACTTATCTTCATATTTACTAAAACTATTTTGCTAACTCTCATTCCTAAGAGAAGGTACCTGCATCGCTAATTTCAATAATTTATCTTACGCGGTTTATTTTTTTCATACAGAAGTTTTCTCCCGCAAACTACCGTTTCCATGGGAATTTTCCAATATCGTGTTGAAACTAAGCTTTACTTTAATAAGGTATCTTCATTTCAAGCGTACAATTTGAGCGGTTTAGATTTTTCATTCAAAAGGATTTTCACTATGATAGGTATTCTCGTTTCCGTGGTAATTTCGAGAATACCTATCATAGTGCACCCCTACGATATCTAAACTAAGTCCTTTTTAAAAAAAAATAATATACGTATATTACTTAGGCCTTTTGCCTTTTTCAACGTTTAGCCGTTTGCGCTGAGCGTTAAGCTCAATCAGTTTCTCCCTTTACAAAAAAATATACATCATCATCATCATCATCATCATGCGCTTGTGCATACTGCATAAGTGCTTTTTAATGAAAAAGATGTTTCCAATTACCATAAAGCTGTAAATTTCCTAAGAAACACAAATACTAAAAAAAATTAAGCCTCATTCTCGCAGCTAATGCGTTCCAAGTAAGCTATACGTTCATTAACGTACCTGCGTGCCCAATTTCAATCATCTGTCTTACGCGGTTTATTTTTTTTCATACAAAATTTTTTTTCGATAACTCCCGTTCCCATGGGAATTTTCCAATAGCCTGTTGTAACTAAGCTTTAAGTGTACTAAGGTACCTGCATCCCAAATTTCAAGCGTCTACCCTGAGCGGTTTAGATTTTTCATACAAAGGTTTTATCCCGTTAATTCCCGTTCCCGTAGTAATTTCGGGAATTCGTTTCTTAGTGCACCCCTACGGTACCTAAGCTACGTCCGTTCCAAATTTCAAGTCCCTACGTTTAGCCGTTTGGGCTGTGCGTTGATATGTCAGTCAGTCAGTCATTCAGTCAGCTTTTCCTTTTATATATTTAGATTTAATTTTTTGGGCAGATTCCCATACACTACATTAATGCGACATATATTTTCGTAAACTAGGGTTTGTCTAAACATCCAAACCAATTTTGTTTTTGTAGGCCGTGGGTATGGTTTCCATACTAAGTTGCCCAGTGACCTTTAACTTGTACGTACAGTGTGAAAGTATTGATTAATGTTTAAATAGATATATATGTGTCCTGTAGTGTTACATACCTTAGGTGATTATTCTCTGATTGCTTCACTGAAATCTTTATTAGATATTAGAAAGTATTTAATAAGGTTCAAAGTATGTGTCGGTCAAGTGGGAATATACTAGCCATTGTTTGATTAAGGGTTAAGTACCTGGACGACCGAGCTTCGCTCGATTATTATTATTTTTATTATGATTAATTAGACGATTCTTCAGATATTGTACTTGAACATATTTCGAATGAAAAATAAAATAAAAAAATTAGCGTTTTTTACCCTAAATTAAATTTTCAGAATCGATTTTGTCTCCGATATAAACCGTATCGAACAAGTAAAAAAATCGATTATTTTCCTTCGATTTTTTCATAACCCCATCTCTAGTTACTTCAAAACCAAAACGTCCCCCGCACCATCCTACGTATAGCATAGTATTACTACTCGGCAATAGATGTCAGTAAGAGTCGTATTAACAATTTGAGCAATTTTTCATGCCGAAAACACGGTTGGAAAGATGTTTTCTAAAAATTAAACCTAGCTAGATCGATTTATCGCCCCAAATCCCTCTACATACCAAATTTCATGAAAATCGGTGCAGCCGTTTCCGAGATTCCAATTATATATAGAGGTATATACAAGAATTGCTCGTTTAAAGATAAAGATACTTTGTTCTTTTGATAAATAAAAACAACTGCAGTAGACAGTAATAGTGGATTTACAGTTGCTAAATAAATAGCATTTATTTGTAATAATATTAGTTCAACAATTCTTTAACTGCAATTCGACTCTGGAACCCTCTCCATCAAGGCCAAACTTAATGAACATCTCCTTATGTTGTCAGATTAGCTTGTGTTCATGATTATAGTATGTATTCTACTGGTTTGTATCATAGTATATTTGCTTGGTTCATACAATATGTATAATATTCATATAACGTTATTTCCTAAGTATTTGTAAAAAAAATATTAGTAACGTACACAATTATATCAAAAATAATAGGTGAATATGTAATACTTTCGAGCAAACACAAAATCGTTCTTTGTTATCTAAAGTATGAAAATTTAACATCACTATCAGTTACCTCAGTTCAGTAGGTACACCTGTCAGTAGAAGTATCTTCGCAACCATTTATATTTACTCCCCCTTCCCCAAAGCTTTCTTCTTCACAAATTTCTTACAAGGAAAACTATGTCCTTAAGCGCTAAATCCCACTCACCACTTGCTCCAGGATACGATCAAAGAGCTCACAGAGCTCTAATGAATAGTTTTTCCCGCCCATTCCATCCATCCATCCCCCCCGTCCATTCCCACTCCCCCTGATGGCTGTGCTCTCCAAAACAATAATTCTCCACCTACATCTGCAAATCATTCAACTCCTATTAAATATCACTCCTTCAAAACTATTCCGCCTCCCTACCTGACCACGTTGCTCATCTAATTAAATCGCTGATTATTTCACTTCCCAATGGCAATAATGTATCTTCATTAGTCCTCTAATGTAGTCTGGCCAGCGAGTCTTGGCATTTACGATTTATTGAGATTTGACTTGCATGCAACACCAGCAATGTGTCACTCACAGTGTCTGACACACCACTGACACACACGTCTGAAAAGTGATAACAATAGCCTTACTGCATGTTTGTTTTCGTAAAATTCAAGCTCGTAAAATGTCTAAACCGCTTTGAAGAGGGTTCGGGAAGTTGCTTTGTAATGTTTTGGAGTGTTACCTTCTCGTGTAACCTGAGGATGAAGAAGTTTTCCAAAAGAAAATGCAATATTTTAGTGAAATTGGTGGTGCGTCAAGAAATATAAACAAACTTTGTTTATATTTTGTTTACTTGGTCCTTGAACAGTTTATTTATGATTTCATAGTATTTGAAATATGTACCGATATAATTATATTTATTAGCGTTCCGGGACCGCGGAGAATATATAGAAGGCGGAGAAAGCCTTTATTAATGGAACAACATAGAGGAAATTAAGAATATCTTCATATAAATGAATTAAACTGTTTATCGAATTTCATGACAACTTGCTGTTTTCGATATCACTAGAAAACCGCGCCCATCCCTTAAGTAAACAATGAAGGAATTGACTTTTGAAATACTAACCTAAGAACGACGATTACCAGCGACATCCACTTATGAATATTGCATTATACGAGTAATTCATTCACATTCGATGAACTACATAGCAGAATCACACAAATATCTCAATAAATTCACAATAAAACTTAATCATATCAACATATTTTGGTTGTAGATGGGTGACATGTAACCGTCAATCAGACGTCATAAACAAAACATAGATTGATTCACAGACAATCACAAGATTGCCATTGAAAAAAAATAAAGTTAAAAAAATAAACTAAAGTATGGGCATTCCACACTTTGTCGCGAATAGACTAGATATTAATGAGTAGCATGTAGGTAGAGATCAGTATGACGGACAGCATCAACATGACTTTTGACTTCGTGAAAGAATAATAATACTGAAATGTTCATTCTCTTAACTGGACATACATATTGAAAATGGATTTCTACAGCAATAGCGAATATTACGAGATGATGTTATGTGTGGGGGCAGCTGATGGAAACCTTGAGCAAGCACCTGAGCTTTATTGTAAGCGATTTATTGATGGGAGACCAGAGGCGGAACAACGTAGGTTGCCTTCATGCGACTGTTTCCGGAAAATGGTTATGCGGCTTCACCTGTTTATTTAGAGGAAATATGCCCGAAGGACGACTAAGCAATCGGGACCCAAATATGGAAGAGACAATATTGGATAATTTCCGCATGAATCCATGAACGAGTACTACAATTCTTCAAAGCCAAGCTGCTACAATTCTTGGTGTCCCTAATCATATGAGTAGAGATTTTATGCTCTAACGAACACGCCTATGCATTGCTGCTGAAGGTGGGCCTTTTGAGCCTTTTTTGTAATAGCTTTTATTTTAAATTTATACTTTTACCATTTTTTTAATAACCATTTTTATGATTTGCATTTTATACGCTTGTGTTTTGTAATTTAGCCATTAACTTGAGGCATATTTTGTATAGCTCATACCAAATCTCAGTAAATATTCAGTAAAATATTTAAACAAATTGAGATTTGATAGATCAACGACGATCGAACGTGAAGCAACGACTTAATTACTTACCTACTTTCATGTGTATGATCCTTTGGACCAAAGATTGAAAGAAAAGATTTTTGATGACAGTAACTATTTTGACAAAATAAAGATAAACAAAATTATTGTATGGCCTGATGATGATGATGAAAGATAAACAAATATGTAGGAAATAAATAATAAACCATAATTACGAAATATAAGTAATTGCATTGACAAATGTATGAAACAAGCGTAAAATAGTCATGGAAGACTTGCATGTTTTGGAGGAGCTATGCTCGCTTTATTAGTTTGTGGTTTCAGCAGAAAATCATTGTTTGTGTTATGGGTTGTGTTCTGCTTTCTACTATACCTACTACGATCTTGAAACCGAACCTTTATTTACAAAAAATACGGGCCTTACACACGACCGATGAAGAGCGAACAAGTAAGTAAACTTATAAACTTTCGCAAATATTAGGAAGGTTAGTAGGTTCCGTTTACGGACATACATTTAACAGTGTTGGGAGAAATTTCTATCGATAAAATGGTCGATAAACATTGATTTTGTTAGTTTAGTTTTTTTCAAACGCTGGAGGGTTCTAATCATGTTCATTAAAGTCTATGTACACTATAATAAAGGTTGATTAATTCCCACTGCACCATTTTGTAACACACTGTATATCTGCCTCAAGCATGTATAAGAAACCAACTATTACCAATTACATTTATAAAATCAGACAATATTTATCACGTATAGCATATTTTGGTAGAACTTCAGAGACTTTTTAATAAAGAAAATGATTAGTTTCTGATTTGACATTTTTGTTTACAAAGTGTTCTGTGATCTCAACAACAACAGCAATAGAAATTGCAGAAAATATTGACTCTCCCGCTTTTTCCCATTGTCATCATCATCATCATCATCAGCCCATACCTGTCCACTGCTGGACATAGGCCTCTCCAATTGCACGCCACTGTGATCTGTTTTCGCTTCTCGCATCCAGCTTCTGCCAGCCATCTTGCGTAGATCATCAGTCCACCTTGCCTGAGGGCGTCCTACACTCCGTTTTCCGAGACGCGGTCTCCACTCGAGAACTCGTTTTCCCCAACGGTCATCGGTTCTACGGCAAATATGGCCGGGCCACTGCCACTTCAGCTTGCTAAAACGATGAGCTATGTCGATGACTTTGGTTCTCTGTCGGATCACTTCATTTCTGATTCGATCCTTCAGAGAAACGCCGAGCATAGCCCTTTCCATAGCACGCTGTGCGACTTTGAGCTTGTGGGCCAGCCGTGCCGTCAGTGTCCACGTCTCAGCTCCGTATGTCATTACAGGTAGGACACACTGATTGAAGACTTTTGTCTTCAGGCACTGTGGGATCGCTGATGTTAATACTCGACGTAACTTCCCAAATGCTGCCCAACCCAGCTGAATTCTTCTGTTTACCTCGTCCTCGAAGTTGTTTCTACCCAACTGCAATGTCTGCCCAAGGTATACATATTTTTGAACAACTTCTAGAACGGTGCCGTGTACTGAAATCGGTTCCGGTAGAACATGTTCATTGAACATGACCTTGGTTTTATCCAAGTTCATCCGTAGGCCGATCCGTAGAGAAGAATCAGCTAGGTCATTCAGCATCAGTTGAAGGTCCTGCAGCGTTTCTGCCATGATGACGATGTCGTCTGCAAATCGCAAGTGAGAGATGTGCTCGCCATTGATGTTGATGCCACGTCCTTTCCAATGCAGCGTCTTGAACATATCCTCCATTGCATTTGTGAACAATTTCGGGGAAATAACATCCCCTTGTCTCACTCCTCGATGCAACTTTCCCATTGTATTTTTGCGTAATTACTGGACTTTGCACGATTGTGCTGATTTCCCAGTTACCTCGCTATTCTATTTGGATTGATATTTTTCCTACTGCCAAAGAATTGAAACATCATCATGAGATGCATCAATTGTGGTGTAGCTACACATAGACTAAGGAGGCATCTTACATCTTCTTTGCCTGTACTTCTGCTCACTATCTAGCGGGATGGTTAATAATCGATTTGAGTATTCAATCTAGGTAATCAAAAATCTAATATCTGGAATTTTTGTAGGTACCTATTACTAAAACAGTTAGTTACTCATTACATAAACGGATCGGGATGATGCACTAATTGATTCAAATATCCAGACCAGTGATGAAACGTGTATTCACGGTATAGTCATCACAAGTAGGAAAAGTGCCTTAAAACTACAACATAGCAATGTTATGTCTATTGCACACAGCCAACCAGTTAATACTACTGGTTCCGTTGTAGACACAGCATGAACTCGCTCGCGTGACACCTGTACCACCTCTGAAGGACTGTCAAATTTATTTTGTAGGTCCACCTCTCTTGTGAGGAAGTTAGATAATAACTCCACCTTAGTAATACCGCCAGTTGCTGGGGCGGAAGCAGAGTGAACTTCAGCGTAGTCTAGCCTACGCGTACGTAAGAGTGGATGGAGCTTGTTAATAAGTGCTGTAAACAGCTCCGGTGAACGTAGATAATCCGATTCGTTCAACAATTTAATTACCTCTACACTGTTACGCACACGGGAGGCTAAAACAGCTAGATTATCGAAGGTGATCCTAGGCAGGGCACGGGTGGCTGCCACTACCTGTCTACCGATTATTTCTGGGCGCCCGAAGCGCCGGTCGAGTTCATCTGTAATAATAGGTGTGGGCTCTGGACTCCTAGTACTCGCTCGCTGGTTCGACAGGTAGCGGGCAGTTTTTTGAGAACGCACGTCTAGTAATTCCATTCGCAGTGCAAAGATCTGCCACACGAGACGCGCCATGCTTGCCTGGGAACACACGTATAACACGGCCGGTGTGCCATTTCAGGGTCGATAAATTGTTCTCTTTGTTTAAGACAAGAGTGTTGAGAGCGATGTCGTCTTTATGCTTCTTCCACTTCGTACTCTGCTGCAGCTCCGCCACGTATTCGTGGGACCACCGCTGCCAGAAGTGCTGGCGCAGCTGTTCAAGTATTTCGTAGCGCGTCGTCGCCTGGTCATGGCTTTCTCCATAAGGTTCTCGCTTGCAGGAGCGGTCATTGATCTGCCGATGAGAAAGTGAGTAGGTGTAAGTGGAGATAGATCGCTAGGATCCGCTGACAAAGGAGATAAGGGACGGGTGTTGAGGACGGGCTCGATTTGTGCCAAAACCGTGCTAAATTCCCCGTACGTTAGCCTAGCGTTCCCCACAATTCGTCTTACACGTTCGCACGCCACTCTCTCAGATTCCCCCAAAATGAGTAGATTTAAATTTAATTCCCTCAGTCGCATGAAAGTTATGAAATGTTGCCAAATTTGATTTATAAAATTCCCACATCTATCACTAAATCGTTTAAGAGTTAAAATAAAATCAATAGTAGATAAACTCGTTACTAGCTCCAAATGTGTGTGAGAGCGTCTGTGGTCCAGTTGGTCGGACACTTGACTTGTAACCGGGAGGTCCCGGGTTCGAGTCCGGCTACTGGACGTGTACCAATGGGACTCTTTTTCAGAGCCTATGTACGCAACGCAACGCTCGTACGGTGAAGGACAACATCGTGATGAAACCCGCACACCACAAGGTGTGTGAACCCTATAACGGCGATGGGCTCACCCCCTGTCACGTTTGGGTCAAATACGCTTGGTGAACTGTGGGTACTTGCGCTTTAGCAAGTGCTTCTGCCTACCCCTCTTTGGGATTAAAGGCGTGAAGTGTATTTATTTTATTTTTTTTAGCTCCAAATGTATCGCGCGGGTGACAAGGCATACAAATAGGCATATTGTAATGTATTGAGTACACCAATAAATATCATGCATACTTTGCTTGGCTTATTGGTTGTGAGTGTTGGCCTACAACTGCACTCTCCGCTACGACGCCGAGTAGAACGGGTGTGATCCGATCATAACTATTTGTTTTATTGGTACTAAAGTGACCTGTACACATATTATAGTCCTTGGTCAGATGTGCCCCTCTCCCCTTTCGATTGAGTATGTAAACCGGGCCCGCCATATCGACGCGAGCGGTAAAAAATAAACTCTACCTGCAGGCGATCACATGGCAAATCTGACATAATCGGCGATAACGTTTTGCCCTTCAATCGAGTACACAGCACGCACTCGTGGACGACTTTCCTCACTAGGTTTCTAACGCTCAGCGGCCACCAGTGCTCCCGGAATGACGAGAGCCGGAGCTGCGGCCCTGCGTGAATCAATCGTTTATGTTCATGCCTACATAACAACACCTACATAACCACTACAATATTTTGCTACCTACATAATAATGAGGGATGTTTTTTATCGTAAGTTAAAATAGGCGAAGTGCCTAACCTACTCGTACCACCTACTCGAATTAAATCATTTTTGTCTAAAAATACGTGTAATCCTGGCACACGTTTATCAATTTTATCGTTTATTTTATTATTTGATTTTGATGTAATGTAAATATCTCTAAATTATTGTAATTGTGAAAACCTAACCAACTGAGGCTCCGCGGCGGCTAGCCCGTCCGCTGATAAGGAACCGGACTGGTGGGCTCATTGATGTCGGTCACCCGATTTTGAACAAATGTTTTCAGTAGGTGCGGTGACATAGCCCATAACAATAGTCGAGTCGGTTCAAAAATACACCTTACTAAACTTTAATCTGAGCGATTTTATAATTTTATCGTAAAACGAACCTATTAAACTCGCGGACAGCTCGAGACGGGGAATCAAAATCGCCTTAAGAGGTGCGAACTTACTATTCGCGCATAACAATCGCACAGTTTCTTCAGAACCTCCTGAACAGGTACGTACGTACGTAGCCCCGTAAGCTTTATATGTGAAGCTCAGAAACGGAATTCTGTCGCCCTCGAACATGACGTGGGATTCGAATTTTATCCAACGATTTGAACGTAGAAATAAAATGATGCCATTAAATTTTGAGCAGGTATGGCTGTAGGTAGAGTGAGAAACAATTTACAAATGTGTGTTTGTGTTTCTTCGCTGTGAGTGTGTTGTAATTTTTGTGGTTTAGAAATACAGAATGAGCAATAACTGTTTTTAGAATTTAATGTTGGCGTACAGTTAGAACTTGTGTTTCTGAATGTAGTAGGGATGTTGGATACCTACATGTAGGATTTCTTATGGAGAACTTTTAGAATTGGCCATTGTGCCCTTTCAACTGGTAATAATATTTAATTTATTAGAATACCTTGAAGTATAAAATGTTCTTTGAATACCTTAAATTAAGATGGGGAGGTAGGTTCCCTACGTCCACAATACAATCGTCAGGAAATTGTTCGTCCACTTACCTTGAGATTTACCAAGAGATATCCCGTCGTTTTATTTTCGGGATTAGCGTCGCGATATCCGTGATCGAGGCTTGTGTGCAAAAGTGGTGTAAGAACTTTTACCGAGCCTGTGGGTCTTGACAAAATCGGTATCATCCATTTGGATAAAATATGGATCGCAGCCGCGAGTCCTGCGAAGTCCGCGACCACGTCGTCGCTGATTCTTTAGTAATTGGCGTCACTAGTCTCCAACGTTCGCAGAATATAATATTATTCGGAGACGCAGACAAAATTGTAGAACGCAATAAACACACTGAATTGAAGTAAAACAAGCCAAAACTTATTATTTTTGCAAAGACAACCAACACCAAACTTGAAGAACAAGGAACGAAAACATATTATTGCAGAATAGTCTCAGAATTTCTTCGTGATGGTGACACTGTAGTTGTCAAACTTGTTAAAAAAATTGCAGACTATCAAAATAAACGTCATCGAACTGACAGTAAAGTACAAAAAAAATGTAGGATACCGATTTGTACTGATTTCAAGCATCGTCGAAGTTTGACTTGTTTGACTTTGTGCTGGCATCAGAACGGTGTCATAGTACACTAATGAGTGTTAGTAGACTACCAAAACCGCCATTTTGGACTTTTTTGACGCCATTACCAGACTACTGAGAGACAGACGGTCTTATAAAAAATAGTAGACTTGGGGCCCTGGCTCTTATGTTCAGTTTTAATGCTGACAATTCTGCCACAAACAAAGAGGCGTCATTGTCACAGTCTATCGATAAAGTCGTCAATAGTCAAACTCGTGTCAAAAACTCATTAAAGCGCGAGGGTGGACCATCACATTTCAGTGCTGTGTGGCGGAGAACTGTGATTACTGTCAAACTTTCCAAACAAAGTTTGACTTTGACAGTAATGACGTTCTCCGCCCGAAAATCTGTCGGAAAAACGTCAAAGAAATTTTCCCATTAAAACTTTCATTCCCTAACCTACAAAATGAAGGGTACATGTAAAGAACAAGGATTGTCATTTTTTTTTAAATTGGAAGAAAGTTATTGTCTATGGTACTTTTATTCCGAATCATTCACTTTTAAAGAAAACAACTAGATAGCGCAAAAAAGGCGGTTTTGTTTTTGATTGAAAGGAAAAAACTAGGATAGTCCATGACTTTTGAATGTGTATTATTCAATATCAACTCATTAGGACATTCCCTATTCTTTGCCTGTACCCTTCAAATGTAGACCTACGTGTAGAAACTGAACAGTTACCTTTGCAATGTTTTGTATATTGCGTACCTTTCCGATAAATCTGAACCGAACTCCTCCGGATCCGGAAAGAATTTTCCCGCCCTCGGCGCCTTTTCCATGGCGGAAATAATGTTTAATACAATTTTGTTGCCGTTTCCAAACAAGTTTTTTTAAATTTTATTCTACCCCAACCCTCGTAATAAAATCCAAAGTATGAAAATAGGTGGTGTGTATTGCCCTTCTAAATAACGACTGACTTTTTACAAAGAATAATTATGGTTGAAAACAGAATGACGCAGATATGAATCATGAAATCACACTCGAAAAAGATACATGTTAGCAGTTTACAGTAACTAAGGGTGGATATAACAGCCCCTCCGATAAGACGGAAGCTTTGTCTTAAATAGATGAAGCCGAGTTAGTAAAATACAAATTTGATCTCAAAAGTTAATTATACAGAGTTAGAAATTAGATTTTAAATAGGCAAATATACAGTTCAATATGTACATAGTTGAAAAAAATCCTTTCAGAGAAAAAGGATAGAGGAGTGACTTATATTTGTTAAGGATTTAACTGAAAAAATAATTTTAATTTCGAGATTGCTTTTTCTTATTATCCTTACTTCCTTACTAATATTATAAATCGGAAAGTGAGTTTGTTTGTTCCGCTTTCACGCCGTAACTACTGAACCGATTGCTTTGAAATGTTGCATACGTAAAGTTAAAAGTCCGGATTAAATAATAGGGTACTTTCAATCCCGGAAAAAAATATATTTCCCAGGGAAACTTAGATTTTTCCGTAGGAATGATAAGTTTTGTTAGAGTTGTCCTTTATACCGCAATATAACCGAAGTACAAGCTGCGGGCGGAAAGCTAGTTATCTTATCTTACTTCTTACTAATATTATAAAAGGGAAAGTGAGTTTGTTCCGCTTTCACGCCGTAACTACTGAACCGATTGCTTTGAAATTTTGCAGATGTATAGTTAGAAGTCCGGTTTAGAAGATGGGCGGCATGGACTAGTGGTCAGGGCATCTGCCTCTGGGACGACAGTCGCGGGTTCGATTCCCGCCACGGACATAATGCTTTAGTGATGAGCTGAGGCATTTGTTGTCCTTTATACCGCAATACAACCGAAGTCCACGCGGGCGAAGCCGCGGGCGGAAAGCTAGTTATTAAATAAAAAATAAATATAATAAATATTTTACAACAACATACACATTGCCTTCATCCCATGTTAAGTAGCTAAAGCACTTGTGTTATGGAATTCAGACATCGTAATAATATTACGTTGAAAAAGTATTTTATTATTTTGTAAAAAAAGTATTTAAGTAATTAATTATATTATAATTAATTACTTAAATAAATACTTTTTTTATTTTAAATACATATAAATAAAACACCCAGACACATCCAACAAGTATTTAAAAGTTCATCACCTAAGCACTGTCGGTGGTGGGAATCGAATCCACGACCGTACGGAATAGAGGCAGACATGCTGACCACTACACCAACGGGCCCGATATCAATTACATTAAAAACAATGCTGCGTGGAAAATTACACGAGAATAACAAATTGATCAAATAGGAATAGAGGACTCCTTTACTTCTCACTCTCACTACATAATTTTTCATCACCAGCCCATTATTACACACAGAAACACTTAAAATATTTTATACATTTAAAAACACCATACATTATAGGTAATGTTACGTATGTGGGGGGTGAGGACCGATAGAAAATGACCAGTCGTTGGTGGAAGGTATCCAAGTACAGATACTTCTAGATGATTCCATACGTATCTGTTAGCATATAGGCACTGTGTAGAGGTTTGTTTGCGTTGACTTGGATACTGGAATGTTCTTCAGGCCTCTCGAATGTTCGACGCACTTCTACGGCATTCTAGCCGTTGTTTCCCGACCCCTGGGCGTAACACTAATAAAACTTATTAGCGCTAAAGTAAAACTAGAATAGTAGGTACTTCACTGAACGAAATGAGACTGCTGTTGTAAGTTATGGATATCATTTTCTAAGTTATCCAATTTATGACTTGCATAATTAAGAGAATCTAAGTGAATGTTGCTAAGAGAAATTGGTTTTAATAATGGCAAAGAATGGTTAGTTTTTATTCTTACAACAGTCGTCTTCAACAATGCTAAAGTAAGACATTAAATTATTACGAACTAGTGGACGCCCCGCGATTTCGTTCGCGTAGTTTAGTAGTACCTGCATACTATATTTCAAGCATCTAACTTTAGATTTTTCATACAAAAGTATTTTCCCGTTAATTCCCATTCCCGTGGGAATTTCTGGAATTCCTTTCTTAGTGCACCCCTACGGCACCTAAGCTACGTTCAAATTTCAAGTGCCTAAGTTTAGCCGTTTGGGCTGTGCGTTGAGATGTCTGTCAGTCAGTTTCTCCTTTTATATATTTAGATAAAACACAGTCGCCTCCCGCTGTCTGTCCCTATGTATGCTTGGATTTTTAAAACTACGAAACGGAATTTAATGCGGTTTTCTTTAGTCGATAGAGTGATTAAAATAATTTTAACTTTAAAATTAGGGTAAGAGTATTATAAACGTAAAAAAAAATGAATGCTCCGAACCGCTAAGCTATCAGGAGTTACACGTGTTACTGTGAGCCAACCATAGAACATAGACATAATTATGCTATTGCAGGATATATTATTTTAGACAATTTTATACAGAATATTTCCGTCATACATGATTTCTATGTAATTTTAACCAGTAAGCCTGCACACACGACGGAAGCTTAAAAAGTGGAATAACTTCTCCCGTTTTCCCAAAATTTCCCTCTTTTTCTTCCTTCACTACTCTACTCCTATTGATTGTAGCATGATGAAAAGTATATTATAACCTGCCCAGGAGTATGAAGAATAATTGTACCAAGTTTCGTTAAAATCCGTCGAATATTTTTTGTTTCTATAACGCTACCCTCAGTGAACAAATTGATGCGATGCGTTGCGGATACGATGCGGTGCGGATTTACTGCGATCCGCTACGGATCGGATGGAGTGTCCTGCCTGAACTTGACATTTCGCGTGAAGTTGCGTTTTCCAACAAACATGTCTAGGCTCCGTCGAATTATTTTATCAGAAAACTCATATTTAAAGTATTTACCCTTTGCTATTCAAGGAATATGCAAGAATGTTACCGTCTACATTTGATTATATTGCGAAATAAAATAATAAACGAAATTGAAATTGTTTGTTTTGATGTTTTGTACGAAATTCGTCCGAAAATCGCAAGCCGAATTGACATTTCCGCAACGCAACTACTCGTACGAATGTCAGTCGGAAAGACGTAGGACACTTGTATTGATTACGATGATTTGAAATTGACAGCGTGCGTTCGTGCGGACATCGTATCGGACCGCATCGTATCAATTTGTTCACTGAGAACGTAGGGTTAGGAGCATACAGACAGACAGACAAAAATTTTATTGATTGCGTTCTTGGCATCAGTATCGATCACTAATCACCCCCTGATAGTTATTTTGAAAATATATTTAACTAGCTTTTTCCCGCGACTTCGTCCGCGTGGCGAGACTTTTATAAAGAGAGATCTTTGTCTGTCTTTTTTGTAGAAAAGTTTAAAATATCTTCTTTTTTTAAATAAATATTTTTAATTTTAATTTATTTTGGCGACCTTCGGTGGTCCAGTTGGTCGGATAAGTTTGACCACATGAAAACTAAAAACTGACCAAGTGCGAGTCCAGAGTTCCAGGATCAAAATTCATACAACAACACTTTTGGTTTATTGGGAACCCATATTTTTTAATTGTATTCTTGTCAGTATTTGTTGTTATAACGACAAAAGATATATATATTCTGTGAATATTAACAAACACTTATCTAGTGTCTGAAAATGTGTTACATTCACGGTTGATAAGATACAGCCTCATCTGTTAAAACGTGCATAAAATCACAATTTTTGTATGGAAGCCCTTATCTATCATAATTTTATTTTGAGGATTTGTTGTTGTAGCGGACACTGAAAAACATCACCTATCAAAATTTCAACTGCCTACCTATTAGTGTTGATGAGATAAAGCCTTGTTACAGACGGACAGATAGACAGCGAAGTTTCAGTAATAGGGTCCCGTTTTTACCCTTTGGGTACGGAATCCTAAAAAGAGTAGCATGGATGGCTCGGTTGCTGGTGCAATCGGAATAAGAACTACACATAAAATTAAATGTATTTAGGAAAGATAAATGTTCCTTATAAACAACGCTTCTGGTCGTTCTGGAGGGTTGCAAGAATGACCAGACTGGATGGCGAACTTACGCGGGAGCACGCCCCGCGCTACATCATAAAAGAACCCCTGTGAAAAATTTCAGCCTTCTAGGTTCTCAATTGTTTGTATTGGGTGATGATGAGTCAGTGATGAATGAATATGAATAATGAAAATATACGTCCCTGTTCCTCTACGTTCAGGACATATGTAGGTAAACAAATCATGCACAAACACAGCGCAATTTTAAATAGAATTCACGTATTTCAGTATTTTTTATCGGTGTGTGTCGAAGGTGTCGAATAATGAATGTTGCCTTAAAAATACTTTTTTTTCTCGGGGAAAATACAATGTACAACTACATAACAATTACTTTGAATCTGGCTCTACTACAGTATCTTTTCATGAAAATTATATTTTCTATTCCCATGAATCTGTACATTTATAAGCTAAGATATATTAAAAAATTTAAAGCCTTTATGTAACTCGCGGTATTTTTTTTTGTCCATACCAATGCATGCCCACTATTCCCGTTACCATTGGAATTTTGGAAAATCTAGACATGACTGAACTTTGCATTCAATAAGGTGTATGCATGTCAAATTTAAAGCATCAGGTTAAGATTTTTTCATCAATTTCCACCAACTCTCGGTCCCGCAGGAATTTCTCAAAATACAGCCATAACTTAACTGTATATTTACTAAAACTTTATTTTGCTAACTCTCATTCCCGTACGAATTTTGCATTATCACGTTGCAAGAAAGTTTTCCGTTCATGAAGGTACCTGCATGGCTAATTTTAATAATTGATTTTACGCGGTTTATTTTTTTCATTCGGAAGTTTTCTCTCGCAAACTACCGTTCCCGTGGGAATTTTCCAATATCGTGTTGAAACTAAGCTTTACGTTTACTAAGGTATCTGTATTCCATATTTCAAGCGTACAATTTGAGCGGTTTAGATTTTTCATTAAAAAGGATTTTCACTATGATAGGTATTTTCGTTCCCGTGGCAATTTCGGGAATACATATCATAGTGCACTCCTACGATATCTAAACTATGTCCTTTTCAAATTTTAAATGCCTCTGGCA
The DNA here is from genome assembly GCA_012932125.1 of Conopomorpha cramerella. Taxonomy (NCBI): domain Eukaryota; kingdom Metazoa; phylum Arthropoda; class Insecta; order Lepidoptera; family Gracillariidae; genus Conopomorpha; species Conopomorpha cramerella. Next base: position 36,629 of record SJJU01070585.1, on the reverse strand, counting down.
ACTTTTAGCCGTTTGTGCTAAACGTTAATGTCAATCAGTTTCTGCTCCCATTCCCGTGGGAATTTTGCAATATCGCGTTGCAAGTAAGCTATACATTTATTAAGATAACAAATTTCGATCATCTGTCTTACACGGTTTATTTTTTTTCATACAAAAGTTTTCTCCCGCTAACTCCCGTTCCCATAGGAATTTCCAATAGCCTGTTGTACCTAAGCTTTAAGTATACTAAGGTACCTGCATCCCAAATTTCAGGCGTCTACCGGTTGAGCGGTTTAGATTTTTCAAACAAAAGTTTTATCCCGTCAACTCCCGTTCCAGTAGGAATTTCTCAAAATACAGCCATAACTAAACATTTTATTTCCTAAGGTATGTGCATGTTACATTTCAAACGTCAAATTTACGCGATTTCTCATATAAAAGTTGTCCGCTAACTCCCATTCCCGTGGGAATTTTCCAATAGCCTGTTGCACCTAATCTTTAAGTGTACTAAGGTACCTGTATCCCAAATTTCAAGCGTCTACCTTGAGCGGTTTAGATTTTGCATACAAACGTTTTATCCCGTTAATTCCCGTTCCCGTGGTAATTTCGGGAATACCTTCCTTAGTGCACCCCTACGGTACCTTAGCTACGTCCGTTCCAAATTTCAAGTCCCTACGTTTAGCCGTTTGGGCTGTGCGTTGATATGTCAGTCAGTCAGTCAGTCATTCAGTCATTCAGTCAGCTTTTCCTTTTATATATTTAGATATATAGGAGAATTGCATGAATTGCATTGAATTGCAATTGTATATACAAGAATTGCTCGTTTAAAGATAAAGATACAATCATCATGATACTAGAATCGCGATCGAGACTGTAGTTCTCAACAACAAAAAGTTGGGATAAGTTCGCTTGGTGAGCAGTGGCCATTTGCTTAGCAAGTGCTTCTGCTTACCCCGCTTTAGGATTAAATGAAGTGTATTCAATGGATGTGCCCTTCCGTAATGAATGGGAGTGCCCTTTGTAAGGACAAATTTTTACGAAGTAGTGTTATTTCCGAGAAAATTTGATTCAGAGATTCGAAGCGGCAATTTTGAGGACAGACGTCGGGCGTGTGCGGTTCCTTTGGAGATAATGACATCCAATGTTCACACTACACGCTATCGATTGAAAATTTTCGAAAGCAACACCTTTCCAGTTCGGAATACATAGAAAAACTTCAGCAAGCTTGCGGTTCCCAATAAAGGGTGTGTTAACAAAACCGGGAATGATTTCCTATGCTGTTATGCTGATGCAATGTGGTTATATCCCTAAGGATGATAATATACTGCTGGCCTCCATGTTTTAGTACACACATTTTTAGTAAAGCCTTTTACAGTTTCAATCATAACATCGTGTGTTAAAAATAACATGCAAAGTTGATGTATGTCTTCTGTAGTGGCACAATTCACATCCAAATTCCAAATAAAATAACAGCTAGATATTGTACGCTGATTCGTTACTTTTATTGAGGTATGTATTTCTGGTGCTTCCCAAGGTTCACATCTTGATCCGCACGTATTCATATTATTAATGACTATCGGCCCGTCCCGGCTTCGCACGGGGGGACTTAAGATTTTTTTACATAGTTTTACGTATTATTTATATTTATTCTCGGTTTTTTTTTTATTTAAGCCTTACCTATCTCACTGATCTGACCTCGTCTCCCCCGCACCGCTGCGTTGCCCGGCTGGCTAGTCACTTTACGCCGCGCGCCGCCCCGCGCCTTTCTTATGTATTTTTGAAATAAGTACTTACCTAATAGGTATCTTTTGGGTGAATTAATAGTCTAAAGGTAACCGATTGAACAATTCAAAAGTTATCTAGAGCAAACTTTTATAAGGATTAAACCATATACTTCGAAATCCCGTCGGCAAAATGACATTACTTTGGAGCAAACATCTAAATCATTGAAACGATTGTTATGGGTAAACTATAAAAGGTAGACATATGCTCTCGCGGACTTTTTTAAAGATAATATTAAGATGAACAATACATCCATAGAGCATTTTTGTATAACTTTAACTATATGCTCAGCGCACGCCACGGAAGGCCCCAGAAACGATACTTTTCCCCCGTTTTTGAAACATTTTCGGTTACTGCTCCACAACTATAGGACCTAGCGTGATATTACATAGCCTATGTTACTTCTGAATAATGCAGCTTTCTAATGGTGAAAAAATTATTGCAATCGGTCCAGTAGTTTTTGAGTTTATTCATTACAAACATACAAAAATACAAATCTTTCCTCTTTATTAATATTAGTGTAGATGTAGCTGTAGATCTGTCTTTTAAATTAAACGGTGCCATGCGCAGTGTTCATTCAGCGTACTGCATATTGTATCCGTTTTAACATTTTGTGCATTGTCTCCGTTTTTTTTTTAATTTTTCATGGTGACGACCTGGAAGTCCATTTATTTTCTTTACATATTTTGAAATTAAATATTATATGGGTTCATTCTTCTTCAAAAATGGCAAAACAATTTTATGGATATGTTAAGAAATACATAGTAACTATAGCAAAAAAGGTTGCTGTTCATTAATAATGCCACTTTACACTAACTAAAGCTGTGAACAACATATCGCTCGGGTCGATTAAATGATATTTTTGTATCAAGTACCTGGAGTATAGAGTAAACATTCCCAATTATTTGTAAAACTATAAAATAACTCTAGAATGCCTTAAATTAAAATAAAAAACTATATTTCACAAAAACGGGACCGCTTTTGTAAGGCAACGTTCACAGCAAACACAATTTGTATAACCATAATCTACTAATATTATAAAACTGAAGAGTTTGTTTGAATGAACGCGCTCAGAGATCAGATCTTAGGAACTACTGGTTCGAATTGAAAAAATATTTTTGTGTTGACTAGACCATTTACCGAGTAAGGCTTCAGGCTATATAACATCACGCTGCAACTATTAGGAGCGAAGAAATAATGGAAAATGTGAAAAAAATGGGAAAATTATTCATCCATGATCTAAAAAAATGTCCACGACAGTGACCCAAAACAAAATGTGTAATTTTTTTTAAATTGAACCTTAACATAAAAGATACAAAACTTAAATTGCAAAATGTTTCGTATTGGGTTCTTTTTGTTCTAACTATGCGATATGTCTACCTTTTAAGATTAACTCACTAGAACCGTTTTTATGGTAATCAAATTTGGTTGAAATTAATGCATTATTTGTTATCTATACTAATATAATAAAGCTGAAGAGTTTGTTTGTTTGAACGCGCTAATCTCAGGGACTACTGGTTCGAATTGCAAAATTATTTTTGTGTTGAATAGACCATTAAATATTTTATCGAGGAAGGCTTTAGGCTATATAACATTGAAGTTGAATCCAAAAAAGTGCATATTTGGATTCATCAGCCCATCTTGTCCACTGCTGGACAAGTAGTGGGGTCTACCACTCCTGGACAAGTAGTAGGGTAGTCCAATTTGGATTAAATGGGATAAAATATTTAATTCATACCTGTTATATCAAATTTATTAAAAACTTTTTATGTTATGGTCTTATAATCATACTCTCTTACTTACTCATGACCTGCATGTCTGAGCTGAGACTGGAGCCTCGAAATCGGGTTCTCAGGGCGATCTCAGCGTAGGTTTGACAACAATTTGATCTGTGGCAAGAGGCATTCAAATATATTCTTGATCTGTGGTGTACCGCTTGACAGTTTATTTGTTTATTTTATTGACAGTTTATTTGTGTATTTTCTATTCAATTTTTAAAAATGGCTCTTATGTGAAGCTAAAAGGTTTACGTAAGTTTGTACCTGAAACAAACAAAAATACATTACAACAAATTATTAATCTATGTACATACTACACTATTCATTATTAACAACTTTACAATACAAGAAATAAAACAAGCTATAGTTTTAAATTATTTACAGTAATAAATTTATCCAAACCCCTAAAATGTTCTGGAGATGAATAGACAAGTAAAGAGTGGAAGTTAATCGGAAGAGGGATACGTAGCTTGTGAAGAATACTATACATATCAAAAGAAGAAACATAAATAGAACACGCAAAAAATATGTGCTCCAATGTACCCTCGTCAAGACCACACTCGCACAAAGAACTGTCGCGTACTCTGATCTTGTGTAGGAAAACTGGAGTGCAACAATGGCCGATCCGAAGCCTACAAATAACTGAGGTAGAGACTTTTCCCATATCTTTGTTTGAAGAACCAAGGTTTAGGAGGAATTGTTGGCTGAATGGAATGATAATAAGAACCTTTTGTTCGCGATGAGTGCTGCCAATGGACATGCCAAGACTCCAAAAGACGTTGAATTTGTATTGATAACTGAAGAAAAGGATTTCAGAACTGACAGTAACTGATGAATTATTGTCAGTCGTAGCATGAATTTGTAAATGATTGCCATCAATCTATTACTTAGTAAGGTCAAGCTCAGCTGAGAAAACGTACTAAAATAACTCTGAATACAGGACGCATGAGATTACTCAGTGAGATGCGAGTTCGCGCTCAGCTGAGACGCTCTAGAGAAAACTCCGAAGCGACCGCTGCGGTATCGTGGTCACACCGTTGTCACACCAGTATGAATACGAGGAAAATAATTTACTCGTACCCACCACTCAAAACAAGATCGCACTTCACTAATTAAGTGTTGTGAAGTACTTGATAAAATATACGATACGACGTATATGCCCGATATATAAAAAAATTACATACGAGAGACATTTTTTATTTTATTTAACAGAAAAAACGGATAAATTACCGACCATCATAGACTACTGAAGTTGAAGTATTACAAGCTTAGATAAATGCCAGGAGTGCATAAACCATGAAGACGTTATCTCAGTCTCGATTCTTGATCTTTTACAACCTCTCTATCGTTTCTGCCACCCTAGTATTGCTACAATAAAAATAACTTACTTTGCTTTTTATCTAATAAATGACTGCCGACTACGCTCCCCTTTATATAAATACTAGCTTTCCGCCCGCGGCTACGCCCGCGTGGACTTCGGTTATATTGCGGTATAAAGGACAACTATAAGAAAACTTATCTTTCCTACGGAAAAATACAGGTTTTCCTCGGGAATATAATTTTTTTCAGGATAAAAAGTACCCTATTATCTAATCCGGACTTCTAACTTTACATATCGACGGTTCGGGGTAAATAGGGTATAAGCGACAAAAATGTAAATGTATGTAAATGCAGGAGAGCCGTTTAAAGTTTCAAAAATGACTAAAATGTAGATAACTTTTTTGTTTATTAACAGATTGTTATGAAATAAAGACCTGAACATTGTAAAAATCTGTCTTTTCGGTGACATTTATAAAAGCAAAATAAAAAGGTCTCAAAACTGGTCGTTTAAATCAAATGAAAAAAAAAGTGTGGATAAATCATCAAGGGCATAAGCGACTATAAAAATCGACTTAGGGCTATGGGAGTGAGCTCATTCGATAGAGAAAAAAAATCTAAGTAGGATGGCACAACTCAATTGGGCCCAAAATGTCGCTTATTATTTACCCCGAACCCTCGATATGCAAAATTTCAAAGCAACTGGTTCAGTAGTTACGGCGTGAAAGCGGAACAAACTAACAAACAAACTCACTTTCCGATTTATAATATAAGTAAGGACTAGTTTTCCGCCCGCGGCTTCGCCCGCGTGGACTTCAGTTATATTGCGGTATAAGGTGGGTTATATTGTTTTCCCTCGGGAATATCAAATTTTCCCGGAGAAAAAGTACCCTACTATTTGAACCGGACTTCTAACTAAGGTATAGGTCTGCAAAATTTCAGGGCAATCTGTTCAGTAGTAACGGCGTGAAAGCGGAACAAACAAACTCACTTTCCCATTTATAATATTAGTAAGATAAGATTAGTAATTAGTAATATACTTGATCATCTGCATCATCTAAATATATAAAAGGAAAAGCTGACTGAATGACTGACTGACTGACTGACATATCAACGCACAGCCCAAACGGCTAAACGTAGGGACTTGATATTTGGGACGGACGTAGCTTAGGTACCGTAGGGGTGCACTAAGGAAGGAATTCCCGAAAATCCCACGGGAACGGGAATAAACGGGATAAAACGTTTGTATGCAAAATCTAAACCGCTCAAGGCAGACGTTTGAAATTTGGGATACAGGTACCTTAGTACACTTGAAGCTTAGGTGCAACAGGCTATTGGAATATTCCCATGGGAACGGGAGTTATCGGGAAAAAACTTTTGTATGAAAAAGTAAACCGCGTAAGACAGATGATTGAAATTGGGTACGCAGGTACTTTACTTAACGCATAGGTTACTTGGAACACGATATTGCAAAATTCCCACGGGAATAGGAGTTAGCGGAAAATGTTTATATGAGAAATTGCGTATATTTGTAGTTTGAAATCTAACATGCACATACCTTAGGAAATAAAAAGGTAGGTATGGCTGTATTTTGAGAAATTCCTACCGGAACGGAAGTTGACGGGATAAAACTTTTGTTTGAAAAATCTAAACCGCTCAACCGGTAGACGCTTGAAATTTGGGATGCAGGTACCTTAGTACACTTAAAGCTTAGGTACAACAGGCTATTGGAAATTCCTATGGGAACGCGAATAGCGGGGAAACTTTTGTATAGAAAAACAAATACCGCGAGTATGAGGCTTGATTTTTTTAGTATGGGTTTCTTAGGAAATTTACAGCTTCATGGAAATCGGACACATCTTTTACATGCAAAAATTCTGCACAAGCGCTAGAGACAAAAAAATTTTTGACTGAAACGTATTTTTAAAAAAGAAAACCTTTTAAATTAATTTATTAAAAATTAATTAGTATTTACAATCAACACACACCGAGTAAAATACTGAAATGCGTGAATCGTATTGTGATGTCTTTTTCTTTCTTTGCGTGGATTGTTATTATGTACATACCTATCTATGGAGGCACAGGGACGTACATTATCAATTTTTTTAAAGGGAGATACTGATTGATATTAACGCATAGCCCAAACAGCCAAACGTTGCCAAAGGCATTTAAAATTTGAAAAGGACGTAGTTTAGATATCGTAGGGGTGCACTATGGTAGGTATTCCCGAAATTGCCACGGGAACGAGAATACCTATCATAGTGAAAATCCTTTTGAATGAAAAATCTAAACCGCACAAATTGTACGGTTGAAATTTGGAATGCAGATACCTTCGTAAACGTAAAGCTTAGTTTCAACACGATATTGGAAAATTCCCACGGGCACGGTAGTTGCAGCAGAAAACTTCTCAATGAAAAAAATAAACCACGTTAGATAAATTATTGAAATTAGCCATGCAGGTACTTTCATGAACGGAAAACTTTCTTGCAACGCGATAATGCAAAATTCAGTCATATCTAGATTTTCCAAAATTCCAATGGTAACGGGAATAGTGGGTATGCATTGGTATAGACATAAAAAATACCGCGAGTTAAAGGCTTAATTTTTTTTAATATATTTTGGCTTATAAATGTACAGCTTCATGGGAATTCGACACACATGGATACAAAATACTGAATTACGTGAATTACATTTTCATGAATTTCAGAGTAATTGTTATGTAGTTTTTCATTGTATTTTCTCCGAGAAAAACGTATTTTTTTTAAGGAAACTTTCATTATTCTACACCTTCGACACACATGGATACAAAATACTGAAATACGTGAATTATATTTAAAATTGCGCTGTCTTTGCGCATGATTTGTTTACCTACTTATGTCCTGAACGTGGAGAAACAGGGACGTACATTTTCTATATTCATATTATTCATTCATCACTGACTCATCATCACCCAGTCCAAACAATTGAGAACCTAGAAGGCTGAAATTTTTCAAAGGGCTCTTATATGATGTAGCGCGGGGCGTGCTCCCGCGTAAGTTCGCCATCCAGTCTGGTCATTCTTGCAACCCTCCAGAACGACCAGAAGCGTTGTTTATAAGGAACATTTATGTTTTCTAAATACATTTAATTTTCTGTGTAGCTCTTATTCCGACGGCACCAGCAACCAAGCCATCCATGCTACTCTTTTTAGGATTCCGTACCCAAAGGGTAAAAACGGGACCCTATTATTGAATCTTCGCTGTATATCAGTCCGTCTGTAACAAGGCTTTATCTCATCAACACTAATAGGTAGGCAGTTGAAATTGTGATAGGTGATGTTTTTCTGTCTCCGCTATAACAACAAATCCTCAAAATAAAATTATGATAGATAAGGGGGCTTCCATACAAAAATTATAATTTTATGCACGTTTTAACAGATGAGGCTGTATCTTATGAACCGTGAAAGTTCCGTCCAGTAGCCGTATTCGAACTCGAGACCTCACGATTGCAAGTCAAGTATCCGACACCAACTGGACCACAGTAGGTCGTCAAAATAAATTAAAATGAATAATGTTAATTTAAAAAATAAGATTTTTTTTAAAAATAAGATTTTTTAAACTTTTCTACAACATCGACAAAGATCTCTTTTTATAAAAGTCCCGCCACGCGGACGAAGTCGCGGGTTAAAGCTAGTATATTATATTCATTTCCCGCACTAGTAGTGTGACCACAAGTCTCATGTTTTGGGTAACTTACTATTGATCACACCAAACAGTGTGGCTGCGAGTAAATTATTTTCCTCGTAGTCATACTGGTGTGACAACTTGGTGTGACCACGAGTCCGAAGCGGAAGCAACGACTCTGAATACCAGCCCTAAGGCCGGGCACATACATACGGAATGTGGCGATTCAAGTATAAAATGAAGCTTCCAACAGTTGTTGTTGTTGTGAACTTGAGTTTAACAGACGTTTTTACTTGAATTGTTGTATTCCGTACGGAAAATTCCGAATGTATGCGGTTTCCTACACTCTGGTAGGTAGTTGCATCGCAGCGGCAACTTTAATTTCACTATCGTCGGTAGTAAAACAGAGATGCACATAGTTTGCCGCTACGATGCCAGTGCGATGCAACTGCGAGAGTATAGCAGACCTTTCCCCATGTTTTTTTTGCTTCACCCATAGAAATAGAAATTACAAATGCTATATAACTACAGACTGACTTCGGGGTCATGATCCGGACTAACTTTTTCTAGCTCAGAAAGTTATAGCGATTCCAACAGTATACCTAATTATTTTTGTGACTGAGACGATAAATTTAATTGATATAATCGATAATATATGATTGTGGGGTGAATAGAAAAATAAAAAAATGGTATTATTTTTTTCATTCTGACCTGCCAATACTTATCATAACACATTAAAGAATAAAAATAAAGAAAAGAGGCCAAACAATACAGTAGTTTAAAGAACTACTATGTCATGTTATGTCATGTGACATGATTGTCATAATATGTTTGTTTGGTCACAAATTTTCCAAAACATAGACAATATATCTGCGTTATTGTAAAAAATAACGTTATTGGTTAGTTCGTGGATAAATGTTTATCTCGATAAGCTATTTATCTCGATTGTGTATGGTTTACTGGATCTTGTAGGTAGATGTGAAATTATTACGCGGGTAGTTTCGTCTTACTCTGTTATTATCGTAAATGGATTTTATTTTCAATAAATAAAGTAATCGTAAAGTGATTTTAACATGGATTTGGAATCGCAATCTGCTCCTGAACCCACTTTGCCAGCCACCATATTTCGTGTGCGTTACCCCAGCCAGATTTTGTCGAAAATCACATTTTTTTTTAAGTAGATAATTAGAAGTCCAACTTCTTCAATTGTTGTGCTGATTTTTAAATTTGTTTTGCTTATGGTTTTTTAGTTATTTGACAAAAACAGATCTGGCTGGCGTAACGTTACCCCAGCCAGATGTTTTGTTAATTAAAGGGTTTATTGAAATAAACTTTAGGTACATAATTAGTATTCTGAACGAGGTAAATGTTGCCACAAAATTTGAATTTGTATCGTTTATGGTTTCGGAGATATTCAAAATCCTGCTGGGGTAACGTTTACGTGTTCGCTGTATCTCCGAAACGGCTAAGCGAATATGTATAATTTTTTGTACACAGCTTCTATGAATTTGTTATAATTTGTTTGCCAATAAAGAAAAACAAAATAATGCACCGTTTAGAAGTATTTTAATTAAAAAAAAAAACTCAAAAATAGCTCCTAGCTCTTCAAAAAAGAGCTCTAAAGCCTTATTTGAAACGTCATTTTGTAGCTTACAACTGCCTTCAAATGTTTGTAAATTTTCATTAGAATCCTGTAGGTATTTATTAAGTTACAACGATATTTAATTCAGTTCTCGTAACGATGCGCTCCGGAGATTTTAAGCCTCCGATTTACTGAGTTCCTTGTGGATTTAAAAGTTGAATAAGATATCATTAATTAGTATTTTAGTTCAATTTTCTACCTGTAAAATTTCAGCGTAATACGATTTGTAATTACCGAGATAATTAAAAGAAAGACATTAGGTAGTGCATGATCATGGCAACCCGACCAAGTATAGATGGTTACGAAAAAGCGGCCACGTAGTACTTTATACTAACTTTTGAAATTAATAGGATAGTTTTAAACGTAAAGTACAGTTACGTACAGAAGTGTAAAACGAAAACAATATCATCTTAATTTGAGTATTTTTATTTACAAATCATGTCTTATAAACTTACAAAGAAAAATGCGAAGTACCTAAACACTTTAATTTAGTTATATATTTTCTTATAGCAGCATAATAAATGTTCATTGGCTCAACATAAGTTTAGCGCTTACGTCACAACAGGTTAAATAAGATAGGTAATGAATGGTACAGTATTTTAAGTAGGTAACATAAATAAGTAGACACAAATTAAAAATATATAATATAATTCATTTCAAGATATATACTATGCTATAGGCTGAATAGTTTAATTCTGTACGCGACTGTATTGAGCATGTAGCGTTATTATACTATACGTTTTAAAAGGTAGGCATAAAGTACTACGCGGCCGCTTTTTCGTAACCATCTATACTTGGTCGGGTTGCCATGATCATGCACTACCTAATGTCTTTCTTTTAATTATCTCAGTAATTACAAATCGTATTACGCTGAAATTTTACAGGTAGAAAATTGAACTAAAATACTAATTAATGATATCTTATTCAACTTTTAAATCCACAAGGAACTCAGTAAATCGGAGGCTTAAAATCTCCGGAGCGCATCGTTACGAGAACTGAATTAAATATCGTTGTAACTTAATAAATACCTACAGGATTCTAATGAAAATTTACAAACATTTGAAGGCAGTTGTAAGCTACAAAATGACGTTTCAAATAAGGCTTTAGAGCTCTTTTTTGAAGAGCTAGGAGCTATTTTTGAGTTTTTTTTTTAATTAAAATACTTCTAAACGGTGCATTATTTTGTTTTTCTTTATTGGCAAACAAATTATAACAAATTCATAGAAGCTGTGTACAAAAAATATACATATTCGCTTAGCCGTTTCGGAGATACAGCGAACACGTAAACGTTACCCCAGCAGGATTTTGAATATCTCCGAAACCATAAACGATACAAATTCAAATTTTGTGGCAACATTTACCTCGTTCAGAATACTAATTATGTACCTAAAGTTTATTTCAATAAACCCTTTAATTAACAAAACATCTGGCTGGGGTAACGTTACGCCAGCCAGATCTGTTTTTGTCAAATAACTAAAAAACCATAAGCAAAACAAATTTAAAAATCAGCACAACAATTGAAGAAGTTGGACTTCTAATTATCTACTTAAAAAAAAATGTGATTTTCGACAAAATCTGGCTGGGGTAACGCACACCCATATTTCTGTCACCTCCCAAAAAAAGAAAAAAGGTGTCGTTTAATGCAAACGAAAAAATATTAGTGAGAAATGTGCACAAATTTGTTGTCTGGACACACATTGCAGAAGAATCAAAAAACATAATTCCGGGAGTGGAAACACCAAGACTGCACAGCAGCATATGTGTTGATAAAACATCGGAGATCCTAGCTATAGCTAGATCTCCAGTTTACAAAGTTTTAAAGGAAGATAGAGAAAAAAAATACACTTCACGCCTTTTAATCCCAAAGCGGGGTAGGCAGAGGCACGGTAGAGAAAACGATGTTTTTTCGTCTCCCAAAAAACCGGGACCTAAAAGAGACTTTCGTGATAAATTCGAAGAGTTTACCTTTGCGGCCATAAGACGTAAAGTTCACGAATTCTTTCATAGAAATGAACCGCCAACTCTAGCGAAGGTAAAGGCCTAGTTACATACTTATTCAATGTAAAGGTAGTTGAAGCTTACCTGTAATTCTGTATCGCATTGAGGTTTTCAGCCTGAACAGAAGTTCAGACAGAAATCAGTACCTGATTAGTAACCAATATATGTTTGGCTACCTACCCTATTAATAATGTTTAATTTATAGGTTCTGCAAGAAATAAATTCACATAATAGTATGCCAAACTTTTCGATATGGTAACTTTCGTAACTATTATCATCCCGAGTCACTGACTATTTCGGTCGGTTACATTGTCTTTACTTAGTGAAATTGACCTGTATTCAAAGTTTTTTCATGTTTACTATAAGTCGGGAAGAGTTTATCGATATGACCGAATTTTATACCCCATACCTATTTTAATTTTCCTAAACATTGCACACTCTAATTGTCAAAAGTGTCCGCAGGTTTATCTCAAGGACTTTACGTTACCTAGGCTGCAGGCTGGCAGTTTATTTCTCGATTTTTAGTTGTGTTAATTTTGAACTTTATTTTTAGTTACGACATTGACAAAGTTATAATATGTACACAGAGCAAAACCTTCTGCAGTTTCAATTTCGTCAATGTTGTCCATACTGCATAGGAAACAGATCACGAATGAGAAAAATGAGAGTGTGGATAAATTGCTTGTTCTCGCGAGAAGGCCCGGCGAGACTTCTCCACGAGATTTCTCGCCGTGAGTCTGGATGGTATATTGCAAGTATCACGTTAGCCCTACATACATTCGATCGACCAATTGCAGTACTGTGCCTCTAGCACGAACCAACGCTACTAACGTTAGCGTATCCGTTAACGTTGACACTGTATGGGAAAAAGTCAGCGCCGTCTGCCGGAATTCATCGGAACTACGCATATGTCAGCGCGCAACGTTAGTTGTACGTAACGTTGAACGCTAACGTTTTCATACAAAAGGTTAAGTTTTGGCAGCACGAACAAAGTTTGACAGTTCGAAACGTAACTTTGAACACTAGCCAGCTAACGTATCTATTCACTTTGTTTTCAATGGCGAGCAACGTAACGTTAGTAAATTGTGATAATGAAAAGAACTGTATACAGGGTAGAAAAAAGTTATGATCCCTGAAGGGAAACTGCTTTAAATCCTTTAGTTAGCTCATTTTACTGAAAGGAAACATTCCTTTATTTTAAAAAATAGTTTGAACAAAAAAAGAACCGACTTCAACCCGTAAACTAAAAAGTAAAAAATAAATTTACTTCTTACAAAGTAATACGTATTTTCATTTAAGTTTATTTATTTACAAATACATATAATGCTTACAGCTAGCAGCCAACACACATTATTGCATAACCTAACCTAACAATATTTATAAAAAATCTACATCTAAAACTAAATAACAAACATAAAAATAAACAAAAAGAAAAAAAAAGAAACAAAAACAAATATTTAACTTAAAATTAATTTGAACATGTTTTATAGTTATACTAGATATTGGGTCAACAAATATGTCAGCATCCGGGCACTGAGATTAAAAAAATAGCCCTAGCCGTGGGAGAATTATTTTAAAATATTGAAGTCGGTGCCAAGTAAAACAATATATCAATCTTTCTGACAATTACTGACGATTATATTAATAGTCAGTAGGTATATTAGGTTAGTATCGTATAAACATTGCATTTTTCACTTTTTATTTCAATTACCAAATAAACGTTTCTTATACAAAGTTTATCCCAAACAATAAGCCTACATTTGTAGCGAGGGTTAATTTTTAATTTTTAGTCGGTTCGATTCCCGGTTGATACTAGTAAAATTTAAAAAATGTTTTAATGAAGTTTTGTTTCTTTTTAAAAATAAAGGAATGTTTTTCCTTTCAGTAAAATGAGCTAACTAAAGGATTGAAAGCAGTTCCCCTCCAGGGCCCATAACTTTTTTCCACCCTGTATACCTTCTAGCACACAAAATTAGGTGACCAATACATCAATTTTCCTTCTAGATGCTTGTGTAGAACTCCGTCTAGCTATTATCTATATGAAAGTTTGACAAAAATTTACAGTTTTCAAATCACAGGCCTGAGGATGAAGCAAGTCTAGTATGCTCCAGCATAGTTTCTTCTAAGAATCAATACCTATTCTGCCTACCCAAGTAAATAAATTAAGTATCTCCTAAATGGCCTCTGTTTTCAAAAGGCACCTATAATATTAGTTGGACAACTTCCCACCTATTTTATATTTACAAAATACAACCAAGTCAACCATTAGCTTGAAACTGTGTGATTTCACATTCGATATGTAGGTACGAGTATTCAATAAAACAAACGCGCAATAAATATTATAGTTTTATTATTATTTTGATTCTTCACACCAACTTTAATTTAGTTATCTCATACACATAATATAAATACCGAAACATTAGGTATCTTTTAATCACAATGTTCACACTTTTGTAATCGTCATATTTTGATACTTCACAGTAAAGTCGTCGCTGTTCCACTCAGATGACTGGTAGAAAATGCATCTTTAGCAATAAGTCTGTCATTTAGTCTTTAGTATGTTGGAATAGGCATTATTAGTCTGGTTTGTAAATAATACAAAAATAATAGAATCATATTATCAAAACTAAATAGAGCGACATTGATCGGAAACCATTAACCAACGTACTGAACCATCTTTTTTTTCTTTTTGTTATTTTTTTTGGGAAGGAGATTTCGTACTAAAAAAATACACTTCACGCCTTTTAATCCCAAAGCGGGGTAGGATTTCGTACTACTCGTTCAAAAATCCTGAAATATATTTTTTCAATGCGATTTGAAATCGTTTATTTAGTTTTACAACAAGCTTTCATTGGATTTGTATTAATAATTGAATGAAATAGAAGAATTACTCGTTTAACGTCAAAATAATGTGAAATTTCACTTTTAAATTTTATTGGTGAACATTATGTAAAATTTTTAAATGTATCTAGATTCTTTGCGTAGGACATTGACCTTCAAATAGACGTAAACATCAGATTTTGGTTCGTGCTGCCATTCGTACTTGCGAATCGCAAACGTAGCATTGTAACGTAACGTAGATGCGAGCTGCGTAGCGTTGGTTCGTGTTAGAGGCACAGCTCCCAACTCCTAACCGTTCAGAAGTACTGTAGCTCCATCATCAGCACAGCATGTTGATTCAAACATACCTCACAAGCAACATGTTAGCCCTACATACTACTAAATAGTTTCCGTCGACCAATTGCAGTACTGCCTTCCAACTCCTAACAGTTAAGGACTACTGTAGCTTCATCATCAGCACAGCAGCATCAGATGTTGACACCCTGAAGCATATACCTGAGTAAGACATGATTACGTAACAAAAACACCATACGAGCATACAATTTTCGGTGATTGCCCTCGATTTCCCCTGGATCCCCATCATCAGATCCTGAACTGGTGAAAACGTGACCACCTCAGAAGTGAATTCTATTCAACAAAAAAAAAATTTAAATCCGTTATAATTGACGAAAATATCGGTGAACATACATAAAAAAAAATATTATACATACAGACAAATTGAGACCGAAAAATTAAATGCTTTCTCAGACTTAAAAAAAATAGGTATTAGACATTGTTATACTTTCTTCTGTAATTTTATTCTTTTCTTATTACAAATATAGGGTTTGTAATATAAGGTTTTTAAGAAAAATCAACAAAATATTCAAAGAAAAAAATACACTAACTTCTCTGTAACGTAAAAACAATATTTCTCAAAACTTCAAAACTAACAACTGTAACAAGTGTTAACATTTATAAATATACCAAAACAACCAAAAAATCTGTTGTTACTACCCTGTTTCATAACGTCATATGTCGAACTTTTAAAATAGGTTATAAATAATCAGTCTTCTACGTAATTAGGTAGGAAGGTACCTTATTAAAAACATAATCATCAAAGTAGAATGTCAAGTAATGTTGAGAAATGACAAATTGACATTAAAACAATATTTGTTCAGTCTTTTTGTGCCTGTTACAAGGGGAGAAGGGAGAATATATTTGATATCACACATTTTAACATTCGCCATATCAGGTTCTAATCTAAATATATAAAAGGAAAAGCTGACTGAATGACTGACTGACTGACTGACATATCAACGCACAACCCAAACGGCTAAACGTAGGGATTTGAAATTTGGAACGGACGTAGCTTAGGTACCGTAGGGGTGCACTAAGAAACGAATTCCCGAAAATACCACGGGAACGGGAATTAATGGGATAAAACGTTTGTATGAAAAATCTAAACCGCTCAAGGAAGATGCTTGAAATTTGGGATGCAGGTACACATATATTTAAAGACTTCCGTCATTTTTGACAGGGAGAAAAATGGCGGTGGTATCTTATTCATACTGAACAGGTCAGATTAGTTTATGCTCATAGTTGTATGTATAATATTGGTATATAGTGCTAGTTTATATATGTATAAGGTTTATGTTACTATGTATTAGTATTGATTTATAATATTTGGTATATATTTATTACTAGGTTTAGGTATGATTAGGTATAGGTATATATTTGTATGTATATGTATTATGTACGGTAATACATGTGTGTATATGTATGACTGCGTATATATATATACTATGTATTTTTATTATTTTACAATATTATTGACGTTATCGATCAGATAGCAACACTTGCCGGCCCCATTACTCTATCTGTTAAGCTCCTGTAATCTTTAAATTAGGTTACCTGGAAGAAATCGCTACGAGCGATAAGGTCGCCTTTTGCAATTTTTCCATTGTATTATTTTTTACATTCATAATGTACAGTGTGCAATAAAGAGTATATTCATTCATTCATTCATGATGATGATGATGATGAATTGTGTAATCAATTATTGTGATCAGGTAATTGGTTAGTGACCTACTAATAAGTGGTTGATTTAATTGATAGTTTGCTTTGTTATTATAAAAGATAAGTATTATTATTGGCCTAGTAAAAATCTATATTCATATATTTATTTACAAATAAATGATTATTGGTTTCATTTTGCTCCTGATATTTAATCACGTTTCAAATTAAAAGAAAATCCAACACGCTCGTCAAACAATTCTGGGAAATATTCAATTCTGAAGAATTCTTTTTCCACTTTGTCGCTGTAGTAAAAGTTGTTCATTTTGAAAAGCAGAACAACGCTTCCACGGTCTTTTAACACCGAGTATGTAATTTGACTTCTTTCACAAATGTAAAAATATTCTTGTTAGTTGTTATTTGTTGACATGTTAATAAGTGCCTTAGTAATTAATATTGATGTGTAGACATAATGTAAATACATTTGGTTGGTCTATGTAATAAATACTTTTATTTATTATTCAGGCTGCACGTGTATACAGGTCTTTAGTGTTTACACGTGCGGCCTGAACTATAATTATATTATTTTCACGTATACAGGGTCTTACCATTTAACTCGATATTTTATACAATTATTCCAAAGTGATACCAACTCAGATCAAAATCAATTAAACTTTCAATCCAAAACTGACGTAAAGTATAGATAAGTTTGAGTAAGTAACAAAAGTAACAATATTTTCTGTCTAAGAATTTTTGGGTTGAATAATGATGGGATGGATGGAATGAAATAAATGCTATTTATTCTAATTATACGTAAGTACCAATGATTTGACGATAGGTACTAACTACTCCTATGTAGGAACTATCGGTTAATGTAAAGAAACCTCGTAAATGCTTTGTACTTAACTGAATATTTCAATAAAAATGGTTGCTAAGGAGGTTTTTTACTAAAATGGCTATAACTTTACTGTTAATGGGGCTAGAGGGATAAAATTGATATTTTGCGAAGGTACCAACTATAGCCTAACTGATTCACACCTATCCCCCCCCCCCCAAATGTTGCCGTAACTTGGCTAACTCCATCATGGTCCAGCCATCCTGACATCAGAATGGCGGGCCACTTGTAAATGCCATTTATTCCCTTTTTACGTAGGTACCAACGATTCTACTAATTAGTACCATGCTGGTACTAACGATGGGCTCACCCCCTGTCACGTTGGGTTAAATACGCTTGGTGAACCGTGGGTACTTGCTTTAGCAAGTGCCTCTGCCTACCCCTCTTTGGGATTAAAGGCGTGAAGTGTAGTATTTTTTGGTACTAACTTTTCGTGTAAGGAATCACTGAAAAATGCAACATGGTCCAGCCATCCTGACGCACACGAAAAAATCATATTAGATAGACCAATAAACATTGGGTTCTCAGTGTTGGAATATGCTAAACAACATCTCTATCAGTTTCACTATGATTTCATAAAAAATAAATACAAGAATAATGTAAGATTGTGCTATACAGATACAGACAGTCTCTTATATTCGATTAAAACTACTGATTATTACAAAGAGTTAAAAGTAAACTTGTCAAAGTTTGATACGAGTAATTTTGTAGACAAAAACATTTATGGGATTCCAAAACAAAATGACAGAATTCCCGGTTTATTCAAAGATGAAATGGGTGGTGATGTGATTTCAGAATTCATCGGTTTAAACTTTATTGTACTCAGAGCGTTAAAAGTATTATAAGAAAATCTAAGGGGGTTGCAAATCCGTTTCCAAGAGAATCACACCATCACAATATAGTGATACGTTAAGTAAGTAAAAACCTCAATTTAAAATGTGATATAAATATTATTCGTTCCATAAAACACGTGCTGCATTCACAAAGAATAGAAAAACTTGTCCTAAATAGAGAAGACGATAAGCGATATATTAAGTCAAATCAAAAGGTCCCTGTGATTTACTTATGTAGTAAATTCTAATCATTTTTTTAATTTAATGAACATCACATATAAATTATTCAATGAAATACTTACTTCTTTCTTTGTTTTTCGTATTTTTGTATTCAGTCATTATTGTGCGGTTAATATCTACTAATAATATAGCTTACCTAGATTGTTCATGGAAGACATAAAAGGAGATATTCTGTGATGATGAAGATTATTGCAGAACTAAGTTAAGAGCACAACAATAAATTAATCATGACGTATTAAAAAAATATATACAATAATATTAACCCTTAACTACTTATAAAAATATTTAAACAATTGATTAGTTAATTAATGTTCTTGTCCCCTCCTGTCATTCATAAGTATCTGATAAATACATTGATTAACTAATCAATTGTTTAAACATTTTGTATTGTTTGTGAAGTTTTTTAGATGTTTATTGCTAATTAATTTCTACTTATAGTTATACTACAAAATAAAAAAATCTTTATTATATAACTCAAAGTGTTTTATTACATTTCTTTTACCCTTACTAGAGACAGATAACGGAAAATTATGAATTTAACATAGTGTTTGGTCGTATTCCGTCTGGTTCAGTGCAGAATCCCCAAGTAGAATCAAAAGATTTCAATAAAAATGCAGTAAGTAGGAAATGTGATGTGTATTGTTCCAGAACTTTACAATGAGTGCGTAGGGCACTTATAAATTAACCGATACTTAAAACTAATCAAATCAAATCTTTATTATAATCTTCACTAAAATGCTAATGGTTAACAGTGACCTCCACTGTAGGTAGTCCTGAGTTGTGGGGTCCTTCTATGCTTCACATTGTTGTCTTTGAACTTGACTAGGAGAAGACGTGGAGCCATTGTGTCATTTTGATATGCCCCCATTGTAGGCGCTAGGTTGGTTGCGGCGTCCCAACATACCCCCGGGCGTTGAAAGCTCGTCTTTCAACCACATTCTGTTAGAGGGTAAGTCGTCAACCCGCGTCGTACCAAACCAGTCATGGTTTTCAAGTCAGCAATATGTGACTAAACGAAATTTTGAGTGCTGCTGCAGTCTCTCTCTACTCCACCGCTCACAACAATGTTGCTGCCACTTTTCGATCCTCTGATGACGTCTCGAATGGTTGCACCATCGAGATAAGGAGCAGGCAGCGAAGTCATCTGTCTCCTAATAAGTTGAAACGCCCAAGCGTCAGAGGGTGAAGGTCACGTGGTCAGGTCGAAGAAGCCAAATCAGGATCGCTTCTAACTGCACGGGCATCGGCACAGTGTAAAATTACCTATAGATATTTGCATATAATATATATATAAATATATACTCTTCACGCCTTTTAATCCCAAAGCGGGGTAGGCAGAGGCACTTGCTTTAATAAGCAAATGCCCACGGTTCACCAAGCGTATTTAACACAGCGTGACAGGGGGTGAGCCCATCGTCGTTATAGGGTTCACACATCTTCTTTTGGTGGTGTGCGGGTTTCATCACGATGTTGTCCTTCACCGTACGAGCGTTGCGTTGCGTACATAGGCTCTGAAAAAGAGTCCCATTGGTACACGTCCAGTAGCCGGATTCGAACCCGCGACCTCCCGGTTACAGGTCAAGTATCGGACCAACTGGGCCACAGACGCTCTTTGCATATAATATTTGCAAGAACAAACAGCAGCTTGCCAAACACCGCCAAAACGAGGAGCATACATGGGCGAGAAATAATATAAAATGCCCTCATTCGCATATGATTAGAACCATAGGGTCGCTATTAAGCTTAACTCCTTGCGAGCGCCAACGGATGACATACCGTCGTCACTGTACAAATTAATGGGTTTTTCATGTGACAAAAAATGCTTCAAAGTTAATACATACGCGGCACTAGTCAAGTCACCTACTGCGAACGGTGTGGAAGACTTTGGTGGGAAAACATACATAAGGCAATGTACACCTTACCGATATGCGATAGGTTCCTACCCCAGAGGCCAATATTTTACTTTAATTAACTAACATAAGCAGGGAATAATAATAAAGTGTAATGACATATAAGTACGTATAGTATAGTAAGTATGAATATATTAGTGAATCAATGGATTCGTAATATAAATAATTAGTGGACTGTATTTAAAGTGGGTGTTTTATTGTAAACAATTTGGGTTATCTAGCCGATCACTCATGAATGAATTTTATTTTATTGAACATTACTTTTTAATTAATGTTTTTCATACAGCCTTTCCTTACAAAAATGATATGACGGTTTATGGTCACCTTCCTCAGGCTACTAAACCACTTACGTTGGTTTTTAATACCGTCATTGCTGCAATTAAATTCAGGAGAAACATTACAATGGATCTGTGAACCCATACGAGTACCGCCAGATATTGGACCGGAGACGGTCCAACCAAGTCTCGTCTCGAAAAGTATTGGTTCACCTGTGCCGAGTTTAATCTTTTGCGTAGGTACCCAATAAGTCCCAGAAAAGATCTGCACCTGTCACGATTCCTAATAAATGATTGTACTTTCTCCTAATATTTTTCTATAAACGGATCGTTATTGAGTTTCTATATAAAAAAATAAGTTTGGTTTCCGGTATAGAGTATAGAATATTGACGTTTATGGTCAGCGTGCTTCCGGTGGGGACTTGCTTTTGGCGCGCGAGCGATGAGGAGCGCAGTGTATTTTGGAGAGAAAATGTAATTAATGTGAATAACTCGGATTTCTTGATATTAGGAGGGTGGTTTTCGCCTATTGTTAAAAGTGGAAATATGTTTTAAAGCTAATAGTTATTGTTTGTGTTCAAAGTGTACAAAATAATTGTATTGCCTATGCTGACGTTGTGACGTGAAAAAGGTGGAGATAAAACAATAAATGAATGATTACAGTGGTGGAACAAGTGTTTAATTTGACACACCTATGAGGAGATCAACAGGAGACGGAGAGTAAAAACTGGGATCCGCTAAATGGACATAACTCGGTATGTTAAGTTTTGAAATGTCAACATAAGTACATGGGACGTTATTTGTAATAGCTGGCAGAACGAAACAAGACAGACTACATGTAAACTCTTCACTGAGAGCTTTAATGTTAACATTGGTTGTTTGTGCTATGTTTTCTAACGAATTGTTAATGCCTAAAATTTGTTTAGATGTATTTTTGCATGACAGGTTGAGTAATTTACACAGTTTCTGTGTAATAAGGTGTAGATAGACTTTCGAGTAAAGCCCGTACAACATGTTTCTTTTTATTATGATTGTATACGGTGATTAGTGCAGTAGACAATAACACGTTACTGTGGGTCGAGAGGGCGGCGGTCGCGGGGAGATGATATACATTAGACAGAGCATTTCTTCATCTCCATTCAAATAGAGAGCTTTTTGAAGAGAAACTTCTTTATCGGCGTTGGAAAAAAAATTACCGTCACATTTTTTCCGTTACGCGCCATCTTTTTTTAAATTTAAGATATTTAAGGGCCTATTTCTCTTTTTGACGTCATCATCGCTGCATAACTGCACCTAAGTCATTCCTGACACATCTGCAGCGGCTCTGGATACTCAAAACAAGGGTGTCAATTTTCTGTCTTGGAATACTGTCCCCAGTCTTTATAATGAAGATGCAAGAAAAGCTGGTTTTCATGCACAATATGTGCAGGGAAATTCTGGAGAGCTCTTTTCTGAAGCATATCCTAAGCATGCTGGTCAGTCTAAAGGTTTGATATCGTGCTGTTGTAACCAATTTGTAACGATACGCGCCGTATGTGGACTGGCATTGTCGTGCATTAGCTGGAAATTTGCCGTCTGTGGGGCAAGATTACAGGCTCACCTCGGCTCGAGCACCTCATCGCGGTATTTTAGAGCAGTCATATTACCTTGTATCCAAACGAGGTCCGTTCTACCGTCAAGACAGACGAATTCCTGCCCAAACCATAATTGTGCCAACTTGATATGAATGAACTTGTTGTGGGTGCTGGAGTTTCAATCATGTCCACTGCTCTTAACATTCGTTCCTGGTCAAGTGTCTACGTGACATGATTAACTGAACACCGGAGATTTGTTTGACAAAGATTTATAGAAGTTTATGGAGTTTTAATCAAGTCATAAGTTTTTGGCTTAGTTTTTCTTCTTCTTCTACTAAGTTTTATTTTAAAAACTTCATCCAAAATATTATTGTCAGATTAGGCTATTTATTTAATGAGGTTTATTTTAATGTATAGGTGTCTTAACACAAAGTTAATATAATTAGAGATATTTAGGTTTGATTGAAATATCCCTAGACCATGTTCATGTGTGTATGTTCAATGAATGCCTTCATTTTCAACCGCTGTTATCTACTTGCGTGAAATCGGCATCAAATTTTGCTTCAAAAATCAAAACAGTGAGTAAATGCCATTTTATAGGCAATTTTCTACTCGAACTGGTAACATCAAGAAGCTGTACAGGTGCAGCAGATGTCCAGCCGGGATGAACTGGAAGGAGCCTAGGAGTTTCAGGTGGTTATTGGGGTTAGATTGGGTAGGACACATGCTAAGAGCATCGGTAATAGGTGATAGGCGGCTATATGGCCCAATAATCCCTTTGGTACCCTACATCCCTTCGGGCGACTATTACTAAATATGAATACAATGTGGTATCATTATTTTCACGAACTGGGCGATCACGAGGCTGACAGAAGTAAGGATATGCCTACCTACCTACATAAATAAATGTTAATTAAATTGTTCGTAATGTTGATTACCTTACAATTAAACAATTCACAAGCATTACTTAAAGGATTTATTTCCTCTGTCTTTCTTCCAGTTGAATAAAATTCTTGGTCCGCTTTCTGCACAGAGTTAAACAAGTAGCCAGCTCAACAGCTTAAACCACTTATCGACTTCAGGTTTATCTGGCAACACTGTTTTCTAGATTGATTAAATTTTCGTTTTCGACTCTGAAAAAAAAAACGAATTACCTATGTTAGTTACTGTATGTCACTTTACACTACAAAAAACGAAAATGAAATTGAACACGATTGTACTCCCATGCCTCATACTAAATGACATAATACTATGCTACCAACGTGAAAATATACAGTTATACACGATATGATACAAATATGAGTTACGGAGTATGTGGAACGGATCGTACAATACTTCAACTAAATTCAAATACAAGCGCTTTTTCAAAATGTAGTCAGAAAAATCCATAATTTTGTAAAATAATTCAACTGACAAAAAATCTCATACAAAAATGTTGTTGTGCCATCGCGTTGACAACTTCACCCCCGTCAGTCCGCGGCTGGATGCCGTCCTAGAAGCACGGTCACGCCCAATTTTTCTCTAAATAATTTGCGTGTGTGCAGTGCACTTTTTGGATATATTTCTGAGTAAGTACCTATATTTCATACACTATTCTTTGTCAGGAATTGATGACAGTATTATATTCTGTACGATTCATGGTCGTTTTCTTATGTGGCTCAGGCTGGCTGGACAAATCTTCAAAATGGGTCACAATTAAGCAGGTCAATAGGCCACTAAATGTGACGGCTAAACATCCTTACTTCAGAATTTGTGACGCTACAGAGACTTATATAATTGATTGAAAAAGTGTCCAGCCAGCTTGAAAAACGTGTTTTCGCTGGTCTCTCAATCTCGGCCATGGAAGTGATTTTAACAAGTGTTTGTATATCAACGGCCGTCACAAATATTTGTGACAGCCATAGAGCCAAAAGTTTTGTGATACTTACAGCGGTTTAATAGAAAAATGCAAAAATCTGTGTCCAGCCAGCTTAAATTTACGTAGAAACATTCTGGCTGGACACCTCTGAATCTGATGAATGGGAGCGTTTTGGAATACGGTTTCTTTATAAGGTTTTAGTGACGCAATATGTGACGGCAATAACGTTGAATTTATGGCGTCACATTTGAAGGTTTACAAGAAATCAGTGAAAACTTGGTGTCCAGCCAGCCTGAACTTCAAGTTGGCTGGACACATGTATCTCCGCTACCTGATGGTGTTCGACCTTCGGAATACGTCCCAGTTTTAGTGACGGGGTCGGCAATGATAACCTGGATTTGTGACGGAGAAACTTTGAGCAGTTTCGAAGATATTGGCAATTAAAATGCTCCCATACAAACATTCACTAATATTGTAAGGTGACCATAATTTTACATGAATAAAAGATTTCTGCAAATTGGCAATTAAGCCTGATTTTTATTTGATTTTAAAATAAAAGGTTTTCCCGCAGTAGTGATGATAACCTTTCATTGTAGTACTTAATGTGTTAACAATTTTAATTAATAACAATTGAATACCAATACGGCGACTGCCTAAATGAGGGGATGTTCTAGGCTTTATAGCCGAGCATCAAACAACCTGTCGTCACCTATGAGTCTTCTAGCACGCCTCTCTATTGCCTTCAGAGCCTCAAGCTGGTATTTTTCTGATCCGTCCCAAAGATGAAAGCAGTATTCCATACACGATCGAACTTGTGCTTGGTACAATGTAAGCAACTGTCCCGGTGTGAAATACCGTCGCACCTTCCAGAGGATGCCCAGTTTCTTGGCTGCGCGTTGGCCGTAGCCTCAATATAGGAGCCAAAGTTGAGGTTTGGGGTTAACGTCATACCTAAAAGCTCCAGCCGATTGGGTGTAGGCAGGGTTACATCCTGGAAAGTGGGAGCCAGATGAAATGGGCTCCTTTTTGCTGAGAATAGACACGCCCTGGGTTGTGATGTTTTAAAAAATAAAGTAATGTTTGAAGTTTTTTCTTCTTCTAAGTCTATTTTAGTTTAATTTTAACCAAAAGATTATTATGAGATTAAATCGTATGTTAAATAAGGTATATTTTAATGTATAGGTCTTAATAAAAAGTTACTATGATTTTAGATAATTATGTTTGAAATATTCCTAGACCATTGTTATGTGTGTATTACCCGAACTAATATTGAAAGAAATTGGAACGAAACACTTTTCATTTGACATGTACACCAATGTTCCGAAAATTACTTTTAATGTCAAAACAGACATTTTGTATACCTGTCTATGTGTGTGTGACAATATGTATAGGAAAGCGATTTTGTATGCAGCGATGATGACGTCAAAAAGAGAAATAGGCCCTTAAATATCTTAAATTTAAAAAAAGATGGCGCGTAACGGAAAAAATGTGACGGTAAATTTTTTTCCAACGCCGATAAAGAAGTTTCTCTTCAAAAAGCTCTCTATTTGAATGGAGATGAAGAAATGCTCTATCTAATGTATATCACTATTTATCGCATACGTGTACACAGCAGCCTGTGCTGGGCCTGCAAAATAGGTAAATTCGAGAATTCCCCCTTAAAACATTTCCGAGTTTATATCTTAGGAAAGCAGATCAAAGTTGATTGTTCTGCTGTAGGTACGTTATACTCTAACAAAAAAAGAAATGATTCCTAGGATAGCGCGGTGGTGGTTAACTATTCAAGAGTACGACTTGAGTGTCAAATATTGGCCAGGAGAACGAATGCGACATGTAGACGCACTTAGTCGTAACCCGATATATACGGAACCCATTGAGAGAGTTGATGTAAAGTCTCAATGTCCTGTCATTCATTATGTTCACAACAATCAAATTTCGGCAGAAGATTGGTTTTTGACAGTTCAAATGCCGAATCCTATAGTGAAGTAGAGTCATTGCTGAAACAATAATAGGAACATAATGAATCTATGATTCATTCTTAAAATATTACCTTCGCTAGGGCTCAATTAAATGCCAATTAATTAGATATCGTTAACAACTAACGCACCACTCTCTCGAACACAAACCCTCCGAGCGTTCAAACACGCACACACGCACACACTCACACACACAAACACACACACACACACACGCCCACACTCACACACACAAACGCACACACATACTACAATAAACACTTTCTCATTGGGCATTGGGATGTGAAAAAAAAAATTTTGTTTATATAAATTAAAAGTTTTTAAATAGAAATAAGTACATACCAATGTATTTTAGCTATGTAGTCTTAAAGTGCATTAAGAAGAGCGGTGCTTCCTAATACAAGCAACTATCTTGCTCAAAAGGAAGTATCATATGAAATGATTGTACAAGACAGTTTGATAATGAAATAAATAAATTATTATTATTAATTATTATTAAATAAAATGCAGGATAGTAAACTTCATAACATAATACATCAATTGAACAGTGGTAACTGTTGCGACGATATCCGGAATAATTATAAGATAAAATATGAAAGGCTCTATAAAAAGACATTACACGGGGATAGATTGGTAGTACCGTAATTTGTTCGATTTATAACGTTGGGCTCATCTAATAAGTGGATTCTGATAGGTCGACTGACGTGTGTGATAGTGTTGTATTGAAAACATTCGAATGCGTGAGAATCGATGTGTATGTGTAGTGTTTCGATTGAAGTCGTCATACATATTTTTTATCTCCCAACGGCGACCGTGATAGGCTAAGGTAATACCGTAAAAACATTAATTCATTAAAATGGACTCTGTTATACAGGGTTACAGGAAAAGTAGGGCAAAATTTTTTAAGAGCGTGTAGTACCCATCATTTCTGACTTATTTCACTATGAAACACCCCCTCCTAAATTTGACGGTTTTCGAAATATTCAACTTTTAATTTTTTTATAAAAATTGCCGATTTTTGAGCAATTACATTTTTTATTTTTTTTTCTATGTATCATGTTATTATTATTTTTGGATTTTTAGATGTAGGACAAGAAACTTTATGATGTCGATCATTAAAATTATACAGATGTTAATTAAATAGGCCATAGTACAAGAGTGAAAGTTAAAAATGGAAGAAAAAAAATTAGAAAGTCTATTTTCTCTAAGGGATATTTAAAAAAAATGGTATGAAAGTTGTTCGGCAGTCAAGCTTTAAAATATCTACGTTTCATCAGCTATCTAAGAAGGTATAATAAGCTAGGTTTTTTATTGCAGTTCGAGAAAAACACTTGTTAGAGTGGAGAAGAAAAATAATATCTCATATTGAGTTTAATTGCCTCCTTAGCCCTAGAAAATAAAATGAAACAATACGTAAGCATGAAATGATAATTATTTATGATATTTTTACAAATATTTGTTAAATTTTCTTATAGTTCATGTTCTACATGTCCACCACTATTTTGGATACATCTTCGCATCCTTCTACGAAGTCCGGTTTTCACTACGTCAGTGGTCAACGTTCTTCTTATTTCATTAGCCGCATTCAAAATCCTTTGTTTTAGTTCTTCTACTGAAGAGATTGGATTTGGCTCCACATACACCAAACTTTTCATATGCCCCCACACATAAAAATCCATGGGGGTTAGGTCCGGTAACGGCCCACCTCGTCCTATCCATTTATTGGGGTAATTTGTGTCCAGCCAGTCTCTGACACTTCTCCTGTAATGTGCAGGGCAGCCATCTTGTTGGAACCACATGTCCCTGATTAAATTCAGTGGCAAATCATCCAGCAAATCATTGAGGTCCTGCCTTAAAAAGTTCTCATAGGTTTCCCCATTTAAATTATCAGGGAGAAAATAAGGTCCAATCAAATAATTTGAAATAATGCCCATCCAGACATTCACGCTGAATCTGCGTTGGGACCCTTTGATTCTTTTCTTGTTGGGGTTTCCAAGTTCTCTGGGGGCCCAGTAATGAGCATTATGATAATTAGTTATACCATCTTTATCGAATTTGCTCTCGTCTGTCCACAAGATAGTTTTTAGAAAATTCGGGTCTTCTAAGTCAGCGTGAAGCATGAATCTGCAGAAGTCCATCCTTCTCGCTGGATCTCCTTCTTCGATAACGTGTACCGGCGTATAATGGTACGGATATAGGCCTGCAGTATGTACGGTAAACCACCCTCTCCATTGTGAAATACCCAGATCACGTGCAACAACATTAGTGGAAGTAGTCGGATCCAATCGAAAGCGTTGCGCTATCTCATTGTCCTGTTCTTCATCGTCATCAGTTAGCCGTGGTCTTCCCAAGTCTGTATTTCGTCTTAAAACGGAGCCAGTTTCTCGAAGTCTCCGATATACTCTGTCAAAAACTGTCCCATCCGGCACTCGACGGCCGGGATATCGAGTCGTGTATTCGTGGCGAGCTTGCACAGACACACCATTGCAGTATCCATAGCAAAAAAGCATATCAGCGTATTCCTCAGGGGTGTAGGATGGCATCTTCAACAATTCCGTATCGTAAGCACAAATCAGAGTCCAGTTAACAAGCACAGCAGCCACGTCAGAATAAACAGTCCAGAATCACAGCCAAGTCGACAAACAGCGCAAAACAATATCACATCTACCATGGACGGATCACAAAAGCAGACTGACTAAAACGCCTAAAACTAACAAACAAAAGAAAACCATTATACCTTGTTGTATTCCCAGTCCCTAAACCGGTTTTTACACTTTTTGTTTCATTCACACCCGAATAAATCGTAACTTATCTCGCTTGCACTCGCACGGCGCGCGACATTCGCTCGGTCTAAATAGGACAATAGGCGACCCTTGGAATTGCTACCTGGACCGGCCAAACAGTATTTTGTTCCATGAATTGCAATAAAAAACCTAGCTTATTATACCTTCTTAGATAGCTGATGAAACGTAGATATTTTAAAGCTTGACTGCCGAACAACTGTCATACCATTTTTTTTAAATATCCCTTAGAGAAAATAGACTTTCTAATTTTTTTTCTTCCATTTTTAACTTTCACTCTTGTACTATGGCCTATTTAATTAACATCTGTATAATTTTAATGATCGACGTCATAAAGTTTCTTGTCCTACATCTAAAAATCCAAAAATAATAATAACATGATACATAGAAAAAAAAATAAAAAATTTAATGGCTCAAAAATCGGCAAATTTTATAAAAAAATTAAAAGTAGAATATTTCGAAAACCGTCAAATTTAGGAGGGGGTGTTTCATAGTGAAATAAGTCAGAAATGATGGGTACTACACTCTCTTAAAAAATTTTGCCCTACTTTTCCTGTAACCCTGTATATGTATAACTTTATACATATACATGTGCAAAACATTCATTTTTATTCTACCACACTTACATTCGTTTCAATACGCACGTGTCCAAAATCGAAACGATTCAACTTGATAAATCAACAAAAAAATCCCAGCACTAGATTATTGATGAAAAAGAAACACAAAGGAATAGAATGTTCAGTGCTGTTACCGGCATACTTTTTAAGGTTAATGATTACCGTTCTAAAAATATTCCATGTTTTTCATGGTCGTTGTCAATGTGTCAGAAATCTCTTATTAGATGAGCCCAACTATAAATTGAATATAATATTTCAAAAAGGATCTCTAGTTTTGTGGAAACAGACTCCAAGTGGTGGACATGTCAAGTAAATACTATGCTTCAGTGGCGTGCCGTCCATAGAAGCAAATAAGCTCTGCATACCCTGGCAAAATGTCTAAAAATTGCGTAGTTAGATACCTACTCTACTCGTATGGGTAGGTATCTACTAAGAGAAATTACATTCTCATCTATCTACTACAAAATTAGTATCGGAATTTGGTTTTTTTACAATGCATATTGAAAACACAAATTCCGTCTCAACCAATCAAAACATTAATCTCTCATTAATCCTTTCTCCCGCGCGTCAACGAAAACAAATGCATGCGATGTTGCCTCTTCGTTCCATCGGTAGGTAACACAAATTACGCGTCAACCAATCAAAACAATCATAGAATTTGGCGCGACAAAGAAAGAAAATGCATGCGTTGCCGCATCGTTGCATCGTAGTACTAGGTCTAGGTCGAAGAAGCTGAACGACCGCCAGCTTATCAAAGTTCTCTTTCATTCTTATATATCTGTCTCATTTCGCGTTTACCGCGCTCTAGGATTTGGGAGTTACTATGGGGAAAACTTGCCGCAGGATAAGCGCAGCCTCCCCCGCGTTTTTACATACATTCTTCGAATAATAAGGGCTAGAATGCTACGAAAAATATCAAAATATGCGTGTGTGTGCGTGAGAGCGTAGGTGCCGGCCACTTGACATTGTGTTGACATAATTTGGCAGTTTGCTTTCTTTCTTATTGGAGTCTGCATTTTTTTATTTTCGCTTCCGCGTTTTTTTTGTTAAATTATAAAATTAGATAAAAATGGAAAGTATTAGGTGTGAAAGTGATGCGTGTAAAAGTGTTTGTTTACAAAAGTTAATAGTGGGTCGATTTTTTGGACTAAATATGAGTGAAAAGTGCAGTGTAATGGCCGAAATTTCGAAGGGATTGTTTTACGTTAGTTTGAATTTGGAGCAAAAACAAGGTAATAATAGTGTTAGACATTTTCAAATGCAATTCTATAAAACATTTTCGTGGTTGGCTGGCTGTGTTCACACAAATAAGTTGTACTGTATTCCCTGCATTTTGTTCAGTACAAATGATAAAAGCGTTTGGACTGGCAAGGGATATTGTGATTTGAATAATTTTCACAAAAAAACGTTATAAATGAATATGTAAAGAAAGACAGGCGTGTGGAATTAATATACAAATAGACAGTGCATTTGTGTAGGTAGTTCGGCCCACATTTATAGGTAGGTAGAAATAGGTGTGTAGTGCTCTAAAAAGAAGAAAGCAACATCCCCAACGGCCTCTTTCGAGGCCACATCTGATATCTCGTGATGGATATGTTACTGTAATTGTATCATTCACTTGATGTTGGAGGTGGTCTCATGAGTGTCACTCAACAACCGAACAGGAAGTAATCCCCGATCCAAGTATCTACCGACGCAATAACTCCGATCATCTGGATGCGGCATATTTCGGTATGTTTTTTTTTAATGACGTAACTCCCTAAAGTACACAGCTTACCCTGAAAAAAAAGTCACGGCACGCCACTGCTATGCTTCAAGTTCTATATTCAGGACCCTATGTGGTACAAAATGTTTTGGGCAATGGTCGCTATAAGATCCGTAGTATCAAGGGTATGAGAGGTTATAAAAAGTTTTCTGGTATAGTTGCTGCAGATTCTCTTAGAGCTTATCATTCTGTTCCAGAACAGAGTGATGATAGCAGCAGTGATGAGGATATTGTAACTAGAGATGATCTGATAGACCTTCTTGAGAGCTAATGCTGTGTTTGCACTAATTGCGGTGCAATTGTTACAGGATGGCCGACTGTATCAAATGTGGAGAGCTGGAGGTCTGATGTGAGTGAGGTGAGGTGCAGAGAAATGGAGTGGAGAAAGTGGAAGAGGGCTAAGTGTTGAGGTGTACCAAGGAGGTTCATATTTTAATGTTTTTTATTTTTCGTTTTTTGAAATGTGAGATAGGGCGGGACGACAATGGGTTTTTTGTTTTTTTTATATAAAATTGTAAAAAAGATACATAAGTGAAGAGAAATAAAGTTTTTGTTGTGTTAAATTAAATATTGAACATTTTGTTGAACGTTATACTTTAGAGATCACATAATAGGCCGCTGCAAAAAAGTAAACAGAGTTCTGGGCTTTGTTATACGGCTGTGAATTTGAATGACACCAACATTGCTAGGACTCTCTACAACGCATATGTCCGTAGTTGTTTGGAATACGAAGCAGTAATCAGGGACTCCATGGAATCGAAGTATACAATAATGCTCGAGCACGTACAGCGCAAGTTTGTCATGTATCTAAACAAGTGCCAGTAGGTATGGCTACTACCCGTTCCTGTACCCGTCTCTATGGGTGGTTCACCAACTGGCGAAAATTGAAGTGAACAATATAATAGATTATTACTTACGTTGTTTTTTAAGATTCCTTAGTATGAATGGGGCTTAACGTTATGAATCTGCATTCAGGGGATCCTGATGAACTAACAAGTTCACTAGGATCCCCTATACTCTGTTTCATAATTCGACAAACGATCTGACACTTGGAGTGTGCCCATTTTTTTGTAATAAGAAAAATAGTGATGTGCAAAAAAAATCGCAATTAGAAAATCGCATTCGTTCAATTCCGTTCATTGAATGGATTTTGGTGTGAAAATTAAATATTTTTAATAACTTTCATAAATACCTTATAATGCCAATAATAATTGCAGAGGTTTATACTTGTTTACTAACGTCCACGAAGTAGTGAGAAATCTCTAGGCAGGTAAATTCTGGCTAGCCAACCATGAACTTAACTCGAAATCCAGATTCCTTACCTATGCTGTCTACGGTAATCGACTTATTATATTCTGTAATAATACTTAGAAGCGTGTAATTGCGTCTTCATCAAAGTTACACATTTTATACTAAAGAGCAAAGTGTCTATGGCTAATCAAATATCTCGAAAATTTGTTTATAATCTGGTAATGAAGAATGAAACAATCAACTGAACTCAGGCCTGACTACCGCTACCGTTATTGGGCCAAAATAATCGAGTCCCACGTGAGTAAAAGGTCTTTTATGATGATATAACCGTTCAAGGGGCAGATCTCCAACTGGTGGGGTCAGTGGTTTGGCCTTCCTTGTGGTGCATATTTGGCAATGATTGGCGACGCACTTCACGGCTGGTCGCAGCCAAGAATGAAATATCCTTGTCGTAGAATATTGACTACTGTTGGCATGGGCAGCGTTGCGATGGTAGTTGTCGATTAACAGACGAACGATTCGAACGAAACATTATTTACAAACGCTACCTACTATTTTATTACTTTCTTGTTCATTCATTTCATGAATTTTATCCGTTCATTTATTCGATTATGAAAGTCAATCCCTATAGATAAAAAACTAGCAACATTATTTTGCAACATGATATTTCCATGTGTCAGATCGTTCATCGAATTATCAAACGAACTATAGGGGATCAGGCTAGGGGATCCTGGTGGAAGGAATGGTTTTTATGGTAATCAAATTTGGTCGAAGCGAAGGGGTATGTCAGGACCGTGACAAATGGAGATCTGTAGTCTCTGCCTACCCCCTCTGGGAGACAGGCGTGAAGTGTATGTATGTATGTATGTAGGAATGAAGTATCATATTGTACGTCAAATTCGTCCTTGGAATAAAAAATAAGACTTAGTAGGCTCCGATTGGCATTGTTTTCCCCATTTTCCATCACCTTGAAAACCCGAAACTAAAATTTGCGAAATACGTGCCTTATTTCCTCCCGATTTCACAATGAAAATGTTATCAGACAGAGGCTCAAGAAAGAAAAATCGTTTAATTCAGTTTTAATTATAATTTATTATAATAGACATGATAATACACGTTAGGTACCTATAATATATTTAGTAATATTTATTTGATACAATAACATCTAATTCGCACATGGTTGTTGGTTTATAGCAATCATTCTTACACCTTTGTCGACCTAGCACACCACCAGTCGTGGACGCCACGGGTGAGCCGAAAAGTTTTAATGCTTCTATAAAGTACAACTGCTATTGAGACGCTGAAAGAGAATTTTATGGCACACTTGTAGCGTCCAGAACGCACAGGCCTTGGCAAGACGATTAAGTACTCTGTACAACAAACTGTGTAGTCCGTGCTAGGCCCATAGAATTACACGACTCTAATTCCAGAGCGTAAACAATAAAAACAGTAGGAAACAAATTTTCAATGACTCAGTCAAAATTTTAAAATGTTTATGATTTACCTAATTATAATGTGATAGTGAAAGGTCCAGAGGACATATGACAGGCCTTCTCTAGTAGAGGCGAATGTATTCACTGTTATTGCAGTGGAATAGTGTTATATCACATTTATTGTGAATGGTGGTGCGTGTGTGTGTGTGTGTGTGTGTGTGTGTGTGTGTGTGTGTGTGTGTGTGTGTGTGTGTGTCTAGGCGGCGGGTTGCGGCGGCGCCGGCGCGCTCCTCTGCAGCGCGGCCTTCTGCATCATGTTGATCTTGTCGCCCAGACTCAGCGCCATGCCCTGGGAACACACGGTCAACAATAATTCAGTTAAAGGTTTAACTTTAGGTAAAGGTTAAATTAATATATCATGCTGAACTGGAATGTAAATGGTCCTTGTGATACTAAGGTTCTGTCTACCCCCTTTTGGGGTTTACGGGTAACGGAAATAATTTTAATCGAGGACTAGTTAGAGAAAACGTATCGCCAATTGAGAGTCTTGGTTCCGTCGCGGCAAGAGGGCCGTGTACCTGTGTCTTGGCGCGGATGCGCACGTGTCCGAGCACGGGTTGTCCGCCGGCGGGGCGCTCGAGGCTGACGTTGGCGAGCGCGTCCTCGCCGAAGATCGAGCGCGCGTACAAGTTGGCCGCCATGAAGCCGCACGAACCTGACAACGCCTGCGGGGATATCACAACATACAAATTTTTTTTTCAATAACAGTTACGTACATTAAACCTAGGGTCGTTCTAAGTTCATTATGACAGGTGACAAATACATTTGACGCCATGTACAATGAAAACAGACCGAGCCTGCTACAATAATTTAATTAGAACTTAACATAAACATTGTCGGTGAAGTTTGCAAGGTGATGAATGAGAAAAATATTGATGAAAAGATGTATGAATGTAGATGAAGCGAAAGGGGTATGTCAGGACCGTGACAAATGGAGATCTGTAGTCTCTGCCTACCCCTCTGGAAGACAGGCGTGAAGTGTATGTATGTATAAACATTGGCGGCTCGATTTTAGCTACTGAAAATATTTATCAAATTATCTCTTAACAATATTCTAAATCTATTATATAGAAATCAATGCCACAACTAGTGTTTAATAAAAGTAAACAATACCTTTTCTGGTGTTAGACACTTCATATTCGTGTTCTTTAGGAGGTGGTCCAAGTAGTCCCGCAGCTCAGTCATGTGCGTGTTCACTGACACCTGGAAACGAAAATTAGTATATTGATTTACAATTCAATTTATACTGGACAGTATTGTAGAATTCCAACCATGTACTTAACGGTAACCGCTACCTAATAACAGAGGTAAGCACCGCTGGAAGCGGATACGTTTAGAATAGGTTGCTTATAAGTGGGTCTTTTTCGAGCGTTTCCGTAGTTCGGACAACATGTTCAGCTAGACCCATAGCACAAGCATCTACACTAGTCGATACGAGTAAGTCGAGTTAAAGGCTCTCTGAGAGCCATCGCAGACTACAGGTCTTTTAGCCGGTAGATAGTATAGTAGGCGCATAAGCAGTATGAACATGTACGGTGACGCGCACACTGAATGATTTACTGTCGGTCTACTATTCACTTCGATATGCTATCCGATTGGCTTAAAACTAGTTTCTGCGCAAACTATCGGCCCACTAAAAGTCTCTAGCCGGCGGGGCCTTTAACAGTTGAAGCAAGTTTTTTTTTTTTTTATTCCGCACCCCGGCCGCTTGCGGATCTCAGACGACGCGCTTCAAGGTAGGTTACAACGAGTATGTAACTAACTACCTGTCTCTGTACACTCGCACTGTTTCACTGACATCACCACATCGGGCTATTACACGTACTATTTCACAGTACTCTGTTGGAACAGCGATACAACATTGTCAAAACACATTGTGTCACAAATCACAATCGTTGCAAAAAAACATCTGCATGAGCACGCGCCGCTCGACTAATTGGGTCAAGGACACACCCGTCCCTCCCTGCGCCGCCACCCCAACCCGCGAGCTCGAGCAGCGTGGTGTGTGTATGTAACACTAGCTCACGCTACTACCCCGCCCCTCCCTGCCCCGCCACCCCAACCCGCGAGCTCGAGCAGCGTGCTGTGTGTATGTAACACTAGCTCACGCTACTACCCCGCCCCTCCCTGCCCCGCCACCCCAACCCGCG